>SCLH01000103.1:71094-131376 GCA_004367855.1 Oikopleura vanhoeffeni
ATAATATGAAAGATTCGAACGCCCACACCCCCTTAATTGAACAGTTTTAAAAAAATCCTACTGCTTAAAAATTTTTTTGCTAAATATTCTAAAAGTTCTGAAACTTATAGCATTTTCGGACATAAAATAATAACGGCACCAAATAGCCTTAGGGAGGCCACAAAATTCATTTCTGCTCTTATCATAAAAAAAATTCGAGATTTTTTTTCAAATTTTCGAGTTTTTTTACATTTTTTNCCCTTCAAATTGTCGCCTGGGAAATTGACGAAAATCTGAAGATAAATTTCAGCTCTGTTTATAAACACAAAAAAAAGGGGGATTTTTTGCTTGGAATTTTTGTCGATGAAAATGGCATTCTTCTCTCGGTTGTTGAAACGGAGAATAAAAAAAGTAATCGTATTCAAAATCCACCTATGGAGAAAATGAGAATTAATTATTTTATCCGAGAACTCAGTTTCAAAGGTGAAATCATAAAGAATATGGTAACAAAAACAGTGAAATCTAACAATTGGAATGTTCATCGGTACGTAGATTTACAAACGGACCAAATGTGCCGCAAGGGAGATTTAGTGGTTGCATTTCCTTGTCATTATGAACATGACATTCATTTTGACATTCTTTATAAAGAATTAAAAGTATGGGATTTAAAAACTGAAAAATGCATTAAAACTTTTTCAAAACTTCCAATTGAAAGCTCAGAAAAAAATATACAAATGACTGAAAAAATGTTGATTTTGTCAATGGATGATAAGCTCTATTTTCTTGACTTGGACAAACTTCAAAGGAACCGCGAAGATTTTGAATTAAGATCGGTGAGATGTCCTGGCATAATCAATTTTAGCTATGAGCATCACAGAATTTTATTCTGCTCTTATAAGACACTCAATAATCATGGAGAGCTCCACATTATTCCAAATTTTCAACTTCAATCCCGTCTCGACGTAAGTGAAAATTTCGATCCCGACACGGCTCGGCATATCCCGATCCTGTTTTAGAACACTGCTGACAACTCTGATTTGAAAGTTTTCATGAGTGCTCTTTGACCTAAGGGAGTTCATCGTAGGGAAATAAAATGATCCCACTGATTAACAAATTTTGGGCCCTTTGGTGGTCCGAAAACCCCTTTTCAGTCTTCAAACTTGATGTAAAAGTGATAAATATTGTTTTTTTAATTAAAAACGGTAAGAGCATTACCGCAACGAAATTTGGGTTAAACAGAAGAAATAATTTTGAATAACTTTGAAGAAAAATTTTTGGTCATTTGATGAGAAAATTAAACTATCAAAATGCGTAGGTGGGAAAACTTTGAAACATAAAAATATTATAAAGGTGAAGTTGCCAAAATACTCGCCAAGAAAAATTGGAATGCTATTTTCAATGGATTCTTCATAATTTTATTCTTTGTACTTAAGATGCAAAAAGACGATTGGGGGGAGTCACTCCTGGGGCCGCCAAAGCCGCTCCAATACTATGAAGCTAGCGATGTATGTAATACTATGTGACGAATAGCAAAATACTCGACGACTCGTTGTGGCGTGCCTTTTTTCCTTCTGACAATATCCGCACCAACGCTGTGTCGAAGATGCAAAAGCGTGGGTGCGAGATTTCGATTGAGTTCGGGTTGATTTAGGAAGTAAATTGTGAAGGTTTTCTTTACTTTATTTATCCTCAAAGTGACGCTTCTATTGCAAAAATACAGTAACAAGAGACCATCTCAAATTGTGTTTTTATCGTTTATTGCAGTTTTATTTATGCAGGATATATCGACCATGATTCCCGTACTTTTAGATCAGAGATCAGGTTTTCCCGGTCTTAGGTTTTCAAACTTATGATTTGTAATAAGGATTTGTGAAAGTTTAAAAATAGTACCGATTTTATCAGCCCATCTTGTAGAAGAAATTTTGCGGTTATTTTAAGGGTTATTTGTCGTAAAAATACACCAAATAATCGTTTATGTTTTAAAAACTCAAATAAGAACCAAAAAAAATTTCGAAATTTTTGCGTTTTCTCGACTTTTTCCCAAGTATTTTTCTCAAAATAATGTTTAAAAATAACGTTTGTGTCAATTTGATCAATAAAACTTCCGAATATCGGGTTGACGTAAGGCATCTTTGTCTTAAGTGTTGCCCTGGCTTTGAGCCTACTTTCGAAAAAAAAAATTCGAAATTTTTTTCACGTGACCTTGAAAAATTCATATTTTGAGTTTGGGGTCGAAATTTTACAAAAACGCTCCTCAGAAGTTTCAATTTGTTTTGAACTAGCTTTTGCAAAATTTTGAGCTAATTTGCAAATTTAACCTAGGAGGAGATAGATTTTTCGATGAATAGTCCAAAAAACGGTGGTTTTGTGCATATTCTAGAAAAAATATATCACTTTTCGACAAAAACGCTCCTCAGAAGTTTTAAATACTAATTGTATAAGTTATGTTAAAATTCAGGTTTATTTCAAAATAAAACCTGACAGGAGATAGATTTTCCGTTTTGGCTTAGGTCTCCCTGTCTCGCTTATGTGTCTCGGAGTGTATGCATGCAAAAAAAGTTTGACACATGTTTTACGCAAGATGAAGGCTGGTTCTACAAACTAGCTAATCTGAATATTATCCTTGAAGCCCTGTTTGGAAAAAAAGGTTTTGATTGGGACCGACCAGAATCTCAAAAATGGGACCGACAAGAACTTCATCTCAAAAATGTTTACTTTCTCTATAGCGCGAGTTCGAATCCCACTAATGTTGTCTAAGTGATTGCTTGAGAGATTACAAAGCGATAAAATTTAGCGGGTCCAATATCAAGCACCCTTGCCTATAATCATACTCATGAGAATCATTTTAGTATACCTTAAGGTAGTTATTTTAGGACAACCACCAACTTAGTGGGATTCGAACATGCGCTATAGAGATAGTAAAGGTTTTTTAGCTGAAGTCTGAAATTTTTTCGACTGGTAAAGCCAAGCCAGACAAATACCTCTGGGCTGCCAAGGTCTGGGCAGGGGTCTGCACATTCGTAAAAATTGAATCGGATCAGATTATTCGCCAACAAAATAAAATCGGATGAGTTTTTTTGTCGAACATATATTTTATTCTGAGAAAAAGCTATGTTAGAGACACATACGAGAACTAAAACGAATAAATCAAATTAGATATTTAAAGATTGAAATTGTTGCTTCAATTGTTGCTCCAATGGAATTTGTTTTAATTATAAAAATTATAAAGTCAATTTTATAAAAAAGTAGATTAAAATTAAAAAAAATTCAGGTACAATTGAAGAAATTCAAAATCGACAAAATTCAAATAAATCATAGAACAAAATCAGCCAAATATCGACCTAACCTTAATTTTCAGCAGGTCAAATTTATAAAAAAAAATTTAAATATTTTAATCAAAGCAAAAATTTTGCATTAAAATTTATGAAAATATTTTGTTTGATATAAATTGTTTTTTTTGCGCCTGATTTTTTTTTCTTCAAAAGTTCAGTTTTTCGAGTTAAAACATTATTTTTTAAATAAAAATTTTAATTTTTTTAGGGAATGGAGGGGATCCTCCTGTTTTTTCTTCCCCTTGAGTATGATTCCCTTCCCAGAGAAGCGAAGAGGAGAACGTTCCCTTCCCCTTTTTTCCCTTCCCTTTTACGAGCCTGATTGCCAGACTGACACTGCCACTATCGCAGAATGTACCGATATCGCCGAATTTGCCAAATTTCTATGAGATTTATATTGAAAATTAATTTGTGAGTGTCATTGATGACGTCACTTTCTGGATTGAATCTTCTCGAATCTACTCCTTTTAACTATATCGATGGCTACGCATTTTGGTGATTTATTTAATTGGAACCTATTGTTTTTATAAAGTTAAAATTCAAATTATTATTTACAATTTGGCTCCTGTCAGTTATATCGATCACAGTGGCGATAAGGACATTCTAACCACGATTAATTCTCGGCTAAAAAAATGAAGGCAGCGAAGAGGCATATATTTTAGGTCGGCCACGAGGACATTTTAATCGAATTGATATTAAACGGCAGCCACAGGGGCAAAGGACCATTTTAAATTTAATTTCATAAATTGAAACAAATTTACTCTCAATGAATTATTCAATCTATCGCTTTTACCGAAAAAAATAAGTTATTGATATTTTCTAGATATTCTTGGAAACATCATGAGACTTTATACTGAACTTAATACAATCGTATAAAACACGCGTTGACTGTTCGTCTCTCATACAAGATTAAGGATGTGGGTGACGATAATTGGACTCTTTTTTAAACATTTCCATGTGAAATATCCTAAAATATCAGTTTGGTTAAATTGTCCTCATGGCCGAGCTAAAATATCAGTTTGGTTACAATGTCCTCATGGCCGACCTAAAATATCAGTTTGGTTAAAATGTCCTTGTGGCCGACCCAAATTCAAAATATTGCCTCTTCGCTGTCTTCATTTTTTAAGCTGGGAATTAATCGTGGTTAGAATGTCCTTATGGCCGCTGTGATCCATATGTATCAAATCAAGCATCGCAAATTTCGAAAGAAATCTCGCGAAATACAAGTGTAAGTTACTGATTTAATCTTGAGATCCAACCGCGCGAGAAAGTTTATTTATTTAACACAATTATTTATTTCAAGTCACCCGAAAAAAAAATTCGCCAAAATTATTTCTTCGTTGCTAGTTTTTGGAATTACAGTACTTATTTTGGAAATTACAGTACTTATTTTTCCAAAAAATCTCAAACAAAATCAAGTGATTAAGGATCAAATCTAACGTTTATGTCCAGTATTAGGGCTACCCGTGGGCATTCTCTGTAAAAAAAAGTGAAATTGTTTCTTTTTTATATTTTGAAAATTTGTAGACACTTACAATATTTGGTGCCAGGGAGAAGAGTTTCTTTGTTCAAAGTAATACTATAATAAGGCATTATTATAATGTTTCTATTAAAAAATAGTATTTAATGACGTTTTGGGTTTTCCATTTTCAAAAGTGAGAATAAAATAAGAATACAGTCGCGAAAAGTTGGTTTGAAAGCAATTTGGTACAGCTAAATTGGTCACTAAAATATTTTACTACTATTTTTTGATAGAAACATTATAATATCATATACAGGTTGTAAGATTTTTCCCTTCTTTTTTCCAAACTGGTTACACTTGATTTCCGCNGGCCAGCAGCACCGCAAGATGACCTTATCACCACACATTATCTACAGGTGTGCTGGCTGTTATGGTACAAAAGGTAAATCCTAGATGCACCACAACCATTATAGGTAAATCAAGACTTGCACTTTCGAGTCATACAGTCACCCTTAGCGGTTCTAGATTGTCCCCATTTCTGTCGAAAACAAAGTTTCGACGCGGAATTGCCACTCCTCAAATTTTCGGAGAATCGGCAAAACACCGCACTAGAGAATGCGATATATTCTCGAGGCCCCAGGCCGAGATGAGTTTTTTACTGAACAAAAAACTCGGATACTTTTTAAGTTTCCCGCCCTCCATCCCTACTTAAAAAAGTACCATAACAGTCAGCGCACCTTACTGCGATGACCTTATCACCACACATTATCTACAGGTGTGCTGGCTGTTATGGTACTTTAAGAAAAAAATAAGGTCGAAAATTGGTAATCCAATTGGTTAAAAGATGAAATTTATCGACAAAATAATTATGTTTGTAAAAATATATAAAATATTTCTCACAGCTAATATTTGACAGAAATTTTTAAAAAACTAATTCTGAAATCTATGCATAAAATCTTACCGCGTAATATATATTTTTAAAAGTTATTCACCGACAAAAACCGCTCGCGACTACCCTAGTGTCCAGCTTTGGCGCGATCTGATTTTATTTGAACACTATAAGCGCCTTTTTCATTGCAATATAAGCAAATTTGAAATCTATTTTATTAAAAACCATTCTTTTACTAAACTTTTTTATCAAAAAGTGATTTTCTAGATTTTAATTAACTGGTTCTTAATTTTGAAAAATTCAAAAGTTTTCTGGGTTTCTTGTTAAATTATCTTAATTTTAATATATCAACGATTTGGCTCTTGTTTCGTGTTTGATCAATTAGAGAACCGGATATAACGACGTTGACCAATAAGAGCAGCGAAAATTAGTTCAAACGCGAACACGAAACTAGAGGCCAGATACAAATTATACATATATTATAAAAGCGCGCAAGAAGAAATAAATTCTCGTACATACTACAGGGTGTAAGATTTTTTCCTTCTTTTTTCCAAATTGGAGAGCGATGAGAACGCCAATGTGAACGGTTTATTTCGGCAAAAACCTACGTCTTTCTCAGATTCAACCAATCAAAACGTCGGGAATCAAGTCTATCCAATTTGGAAAAAAGAAGGGAAAAACCTTACACCCTGTATATAAGTCAAATAGGTTGAAACGCGTGTTTTCAGCAGAAAAAAATCCCCAATTTCTGGCATTTCAAACTACAGGGGGGCAATATTGCCGAAAGTTTTTTGACAAAAAAAATCGGCAATATGGAGCACCCCTTTTGTACTGGAGGCCTATATGATATAGGCTATATCCCTTTATAACTTTTTGGTTAGAATGCGTAGCCACTACTCTTTTTAACGTGTGATTTTAACGTTGTGGCTACGCATTCTAACCAAAAAGTGATAAAGGGATATAACAAGAATTTTAGCTAAAAATGGTGATTTTGACCAAACCGAATTCTAGAAAAAAATTAAAGTTTTTTATACAAATTTTGTTTTGATCTCTAGCACCGCGGTGCACCGTCAGTGTTCAAAATTAGACCATAGTTGCTAATTTCGTTTCCAGCAAATCAAACCCAGGGAATCTGGAATTTAAATTTTTTTAATTATTCGTTTATGATTTGGCTTGAAATTATTTTTGAATTAATTCTGGAAATTCCAAGTCAAAAGATAGGCAATTTGAAAATTATTTTGTGTTTTTGAAGATTTTCCTGATGAAATTTTCATCTTTCAGAACATGTCAAAAAATCACTCACCGTAGAAAATTGAAGTTTTAACGGGCCTTCCATAGCAACAATTATGAATCGTGAAAAAAACAGATTAAATAAAGTATGCTCAAAGGTGACACCTTTCGTATCAAAAGTTTTTATTTCAAAATTCCGAAGTGGCAAAAAGTTAACCATCAAGAGAAGGAAAATTGAAAAAAATGAAAATCTGTCTAATGGCACTGAGTCCTGATGATTCGTTTTCCGATTCGCATCGATTTTGCAAGTCTCTCTTAATCAGATCGAATTGGTCGTATCGACTCATGCATTTAAAATAACTATATTGGATCGAATCGAATTGACTTACTCTTTAATTTCTTTATATTGTATCGTACATACAGCATAAAATAAAGGGAATAACACGCCTACGTTATTTTATAAATTCGTATATTTTTGCCTTACACGCTTACGCCATTCCCGAACCAGCATTCCCTCAACTTTAAAAGGGCAGTATCGGATCGACCGACCAATAAATTTTAACCATTACACACGAATCGTACAATATTGTACAAAAGTGCATTTTTTTAACCCAAGAATTCGATGTAGAATTTAACCGCTTAATATTTTTTTATGCGATTCACAATGATTACACAAAATTGTCTGAAATTTTCAAATATCGACTTTAATTTTAAAACTTTAATTTTAATCCACAAGGCCTAGCATTGTTTGATGCCAATATTTATTTTACATACTGTAATTTAAAATTAATTCGGTTTTTGAGACATAAAATATTATATATTTTTCGACCAAAAGGTCATTTATTTTTACCTTTTCCTGTTCACCACACAGAATATGGCTGCTTAGCCGAAACGTCAAAATAAATGAGTTTTTGGTCGAAAAATATATATAAATGTAATTTAGAAGTTAGTTTATTAATTGAAGGTAAAATAGACACCCCTGGATGGTTGAGACAGTTTGCTTGAAAAGTGAAATTATTTTTTTAGAACATTTTTTGACGAATTACAGTCTACTCCGGCCGTACTCAAAAAAATAATAAACTGACTGCAAAATTTTGATAATTTAAAAAAATGTAAAAACTATCAAAGGCTGAATGATTATCAAAGCATTAAAAAATTTCATAATGCGCAGGAGATTTTTATTTGCAAAGGAACTTTATTAGAATTCGGCAGGAAATTTACGCCAATGGATTTTCGAATGTTGTGGCAGTATTACTAAATGGGTTTCCGTATTTTGTGACTCCCCAGTATCCTCCACCAATAATGCCTAAGACAACCAATGTTGTAGCTACGGCAGCACCAGCAGCCATTCCAACATTGATAGGTTTTGCAGGTTGAAAGCAATTCACGCCTTTTAAAATGATTTACAGTGGATAACTATAGACGAACATCCTGGAGCAGGCTTCCAAAAGGGATGGCTTTTATTCCCTTTTCATTGCAAAACATAGATAATTTGGGGATAGGGACGGAAAATCGCCAAGGAGATGGCTTTTTTGGAAGCCTGCCCTTTAGTCTAGTATAAAAATCACTAAAANTGAAATTTTCATTTGAAGAATTTTGAGTTCATTCTCTTTCCGCTTTAATTTTGAATCGCCTTTTTAATCGAAATAATTTTTGCACCTCAAGCTAAACTACCCAATTTTTACCCGAGAATAACTCGAGGAAGGTTACCAGACTACCGATATCACAAAACCATCTCCCCCTGATGATAAGGCAAAATTGTTCTATTTAAAAAATATAATCATTTTGGTGATGCTGCGCATCCCCAAAATGATTATATTGTATAAAATAGACACCCGTGGATGGTTGAGACAGTTTGCTTGAAATGTGAAATTATTTTTTTAGAACATTTTTTGACGAATTACAGTCTACTCCGGCCGTACTCAAAAAAATAATAAACTGACTGAAAAATTTTGATAATTTAAAAAACTGTAAAAACTATCAGAGCATTTAAAAATTTAATAATGTGCAGGAGATTTTTATTTGCAAAGGAACTTTATTATAATTCGGCAGGAAATTTACGCCAATGGATTTTCGAAGGTTGTGGCAGTATTACTAAATGGGTTTCCGTATTTTGTGACTCCCCAGTATCCTCCACCAATAATGCCTAAGACAACCAATGTTGTAGCTACGGCAGCACCAGCAGCCATTCCAACATTGATAGGTTTTGCAGGTTGAAAGCAATTCACGCCTTTTAAAATGATTTACAGTGGATAACTATAGACGAACATCCTGGAGCAGGCTTCCAAAAGGGATGGCTTTTATTCCCTTTTCATTGCAAAACATAGATAATTTGGGGATAGGGACGGAAAATCGCCAAGGAGATGGCTTTTTTGGAAGCCTGCCCTTTAGTCTAGTATAAAAATCACTAAAAATGCAAGTGATCGAAAGTAATTCCGCGGCCATAGTGAAAGTTTTCAAAATAAATTTACCGTTTTTTTTAAGCAATTTGTTCAAAATTCTGTTGTACTTCTAATTACGAAAACAGTAATTTAAAGGATCTTATTATTTTCTGAGATTAGATTCTCCACTTTTGAAGATGTTGTAATAAATAAAACTTTAAGTAAAAATTATCTTTTATAGTAATTTAAAGAATGTCAGGTTTTTGCTGCCATGATGAATTCCGGGGTAACACGTAATCGCGAGCCCTCATTGGTCAATTCCGTGTTTGATAAATTCCTGCTCAATCAGCGCACAATTTCATGTAACCCCGTAAGTTAGGGAACGTAACTCAATATTCCAGTTAAACCGTGACATCCTGTATTGTTTTTAAATGAGAAAATAACACGAATATTTTATTTCAATAATCTTAAAAACGAAACTTATTTAATGAATGCTCAATTAACAGTAATTTCTGTTTTATAAGCGAAGTTGGCAGAAATTTTAAAATTGCGATTTTCACCATGTAGATGAAATTTAAAAAAATTCTAGGAAAAATGAAAAAAAATATTGGCCGATTAACCTCCTCACACCCAGAAACGAGAACTTCGCCTCACACCCAAAAGCCTATCTAAAGGCAATACTTTTAGCGCTTATCACGGGAAAACTGGAAGAGATATCAATTAACTTATTTTTCACTGATTGAGATCAAGGATAGAATTAAGTAAATAACACATAACATTTACAAATTTCGAAGTCTGTGAACTCGATAACTGCCAGAGAAAAGAGAGGTTCACTCACCCTGTATTTCTTGGAAAACCATACAGTTTTTACGATGACATATAAGTTAGAAATTTACAAGTGAAACTCTAGCTATTTATAAAATAAATATGATATCTTGATCGCTTAAAAAACAATTATTCATATCGCCGCGCGTCAAAATATATGCAGCAAAATGCGAAAAATTGGCCCCCGAAATTTTTTTTGCCTTCAGATAGTCAAAGGGTGTGAAGGGGTTAATGTCCTATTTTTACAGAGTCTCCAAAGACAAATTTGACACCATTTATAAAATGTCAATTTGCTTTTTCAGGACGAACTTCTCAAGAGAGCTTGCTTTTGCAATAAATTGAACAAAAAACCTGTTAGAGCAGTTTGATTGAACTTAATTTGAAACAAAAAAGTTGATCATGAAAGGGGCTAGCCAAGTTTTAAAATAATAACTATTTGCTTCATTTTTTGTTAATTAATCATCATTCCTGGGGCAACTTCTGTAAAAGCGTCAAAGCAGCCATTCCATTCGTACAAGCATTCGGTTTCTGTGAGCCCTGCAAATCCGAGTGGTTTCAATGGACCAGATGCTCTAGCCATCGCACACAGTTCATATTCTACTATAGCTTTGCAAGCATAGGGATAAATAGTATCACAAGGATTGTCATTCCAAAATCCACTATAAGTAGGATGAGAAAAATATTTTTTTGGCAATAAGTTAAAGATAGCCCAGCCACCCGTTCGGCTCTGTGGAGCCAGATTATTAACTGCCAATTATCTTTGAGTTTTCATTAAGGGACCTGCACAATTAAGTCTACGGTTTGAAAATTCAGAAAATTATCTCGCTAATGATTAAAAAAATAGTTCAAAATAAACTATATTATTTGAACGATGAAATCATATAAGGTATTCAGCCTGAGTAAAGCGTGATTCGGTGTCCAATCAGCGCGAAGCGCACTCAAGAGACTTGAAGACTCAACAACATTAATTTTGTATAGTGCTCTGTTCAATATTATACGTTCCGGAGCAGATTCGACTATACCGTGATGAAAGAAAAGTCTTATTTTTTTCTGTAGATTAGCCTCGAATATGTTTTGGAGAGATTTGAGTTTTTTTCGAAAATAAGTACTGTAATTCCCCGAAAAAACGCACAAATAATTTTTATCAAAAAATTTGATCTTTCACTTGGTCGACGATGATCCCATAATTTGTGTATAAGGGTCGAAAAACCGTTTAAAGTCGATTTGTGCTCAATTTGAGCTATCTAAGAACTCAATCGAATGTGTCGTTTTCAAAAGCCGAATTACATTAAAAAGTGGCAAAAAATGACTAGGGGCTCCATAATTGATATACATGTAGGTACGGTATGTGTTTTTTTACTTGCGAAAAGAAAATTGTATCAAAATAAATTCCCGCCAATTAATAATATATTTTTAAACACTCTCCATGGATGAAAACTTGACTTTCACAATATAATCCACATAGTTACCATTTTTTATTGGCGGGAATTTTCATTTCGTAAGTAAAAAAACACATACTGTAGAAGTTTAAAAAACACTTCCAAAAACTTGTACCTGTTAAAGAGTTCGCACCAGCTAGGGGAGTACCAGTCAGGGAGAGAAGACTGTATTTAACTCTAATCAACTCTCCTCAAACTAGGATATACAACAGAGTTTTTTCGGCGAATTAAATTCCTGAAAAATATTCTTAGAAATATTCCTATTTTCAGTTTTCACCCTTTCTTTCGTGTAATTCAACACAATCTTCAGCGACTCCACCATAATCATTTGGTTCTCCATTATCCCAATTGGTATATTTGAGTGGACTCTTATCATCCCACTCCCATCCTCTTTGGTTTCCTTTCCACTCCATCCCAATCCACATTCCTCTGTATGGTAAGGTATTATTGTTGAACATGTCTAAAATGTTTTACAGTAGTGTTTATGGAATACAGTCGATGACCAGTTAAAAGGTCGGTTAGCACCAATGATGCTGCACCATAAAGAATTATATTTCTTCTATATTTTGATTACAAAGTGAAAAAAACAAATTCACGCTTATGTACCGCCATGGCGCGCCAAAGTGTATAAGCGCTCAAGCCAAAATTTTACAGCCTGAGTGATTCGGTGTCCGGAGAAAAAAATCGCCCAAAAAGTCACGTGTTACCAATGAGTCATATCCCTTTATCACCTTTTGGTTAGAATGCGTAGCCATTGAGAATTTTCTATGTCGCAGCTAATCTCGGAGTTTCTTTTTTTTCTCAAAAGAGTGGGGGCGGGAGGCTATTATTTGACGAAGAGATAATCATCACGTGATTGAAGACAAAGGTGGCAATTACACGACATGTCGCGACAACGCCCACTAGCGAAGCAAAAAAGCAATAGACGCAAATTTCGATTCTCTCTTTTTATACTTATTAATATTACAGTTACAGTTTTTTCTTATCATAAGACATACAAATAATCCATTTTGGGAATAATTTAAACCAAAAAACGGTAAAAATATAACCTATTATAACCGAAAAACCTCCAAAATTATTGTTTATTAACCAAAAAATGTTATTAATAATAAGCTAAAGTTAAAGGTGTTGGAATTTCCCGGATACTTTTTGTTGATTGGCATATTTTAAAGAAAATTTTCACTGAGTTTTTGAACTCCCAGGATTTTTTCCTCAAATAAAGTGGGTTTTAAGAAATAAAAAATTAAAAAANCCACCTTTGTCTTCAATCACGTGATGATTATCTCTTCGTCAAATAATAGCCTCCCGCCCCCACTCTTTTGAGAAAAAAAAGAAACTCCGAGATTAGCTGCGACATAGAAAATTCTCAATGGCTACGCATTCTAACCAAAAGGTGATAAAGGGATATGTTATGCCCAATTTTGACGGTAATTCAATCTCCCTGTCTAGCCGACTGGAGAAAAAAATCGCCCAATTAAAAAAAACTCAGGCTGTAGGCGAAAAAAATTTGTTTTAATTGATGTCAATATTTACTGCTAAAGTAGGGTAGGAACGGCAAAAATCGATCAGCTCAGATTCTATTTATTTTCGGGCACTTTTAGTTTCCGTGCCTAAATTAACTCAGAAATCTTTTTAAAAATTGAGTATGTCCCGTTTTCAAAAAATCAGCATTTTCCAAAAAGTTTGAAAACATTTTGCCCATCATTAGGCTTGAAATTTGTTCGAAATAAATGAAAAATGTCAGGCTTAATAAAAGGCAATTTCGAAAACAGTTTTTAAATTTTTGACGGTTGCAAGTGATTTGAAAAAAATATTTTATTTTCAAAGTTATACTTTAGACGATTTGAAATAAGGAATTAGCAACTATGGGTCAATTACGTACTGAAAGATCACTAGAGCGGAAAAACTGGCCTCAGCACCCCCTCTGAAATCTCAAAAATAGGACCAGTTTTTGCGCTCTAGCGACCTTTCAGTACGTGATTGACCCATAGTTGCTAATACGTTCATCAGAAAGTCTATCCGGTTTTTTTGAGGGTACTTTCAAGTCTCTGAACGATGTTGACCTTGAACTTTCACCGCTTATTTAAGGTCGACCACATGATCGCCAACCCTAATCCTCGAAAATAGTTTCCTACAAAACGCTTAATTTTCACTTGTCAAAGAAAATAGCGCCCTAGCTCTCCATACGGGGTCGCTAGAACTCTGTTTTGCATACCTTGTAAAATATCGAAAATTTGACCTTAAATCAATTCTTATTGCAAAAAATTTTAAAACATCGATAACAATTTTGAGTTTTGAAATTCCTTCTTTCAAATGGTCTTAAGCTCTACAATAAAGGATGTCCCTTTAGGAGGAAGATTGTTATTTTCTAGTTTGGTCTAGTACATTGGTACTACAGTAGTACTACTGGAACAGTAGTACAGTCACAGTACTACTACTTAAACCTTGTGAGTATATAAAAAAAAGTTCCGCCAAGGCATCAGAGCCATAATTGTGGCTATACTTTGAATGTTGTTTACAGAAATCTTAAGTCAGTTGGAATTTCAATTTTTTCTGCTTAAGGAAGTTGAAAGGTAATATTTTTGCATTCGACATTTTATATTCTAGAATTTCAATTTTTAGTTCTAGAAAATATAGTGAGAAAAGCAAGGTTAACCATATCACGTGATACACGGTCACAGTTGTCTTCACAAGTTACGTTTCTGTCGGAAACGATGCACAAGTATCTGGCCTACGTATAGTTTTGTTTGCTTTGATTTATATCTTATAAATCAAAAGTAATTTATAAATAAGTCAAAAATTTTGATGGAAAAATCATGATTTTTGATAAAAAATGTTTATTTTTCTCTATAAAAGCAGATTATTACACTTTTTTTATTATTTTCAAGTACAACTGTTGACAATTTTTGGTTGCTTAAATTTACTTTTATGATAATTAAATTTTTTCATGGGATACTTGAAGTTAGAAATTTAGAAATTTCACTTCCGAAATAAATTATCTGCCCCTAGATACCAATTTATATTTATTTAAACTGTTATGCATGCACAAAACACTTTCCTAAAAACTAGCTAATCTCACATTTGTATTTTATGTTTAGTTCCGAAATAATTTTTCCGGAAGTGAAACATAGGCGAAAATCCTAATAAAGCAACATCTCGTGATACTGGAACCAAACATTCAAAAAAAAATTTCAATTATTTTTTGAGAACCGAATCAAAAATTTTTTTTTTTGTATTTGGGTTTTTGAGGCACCAATTATATTTGTTTTGCTATATTAAAATAGTATTTTTACAACGTTTCGAATTTATTATTCATCTTCAGGTAATGAGTGAAAACAGAAATATTTTTCAGAACGAAAAGTTGACACAAAAAAAAGAGAAACAAAAGTAATTTGGCAAAATTCTTTATAATGTGTTTGAAAGAAAAGATTCTACGATCCCGTTTTTTGCCTTTTTTGAATCATTTCAGGTGTGCTTGAGCCACAATTGTGGCTCTGTGCTCACAAGGGTTAACGTACATAATGTACTAGACCAAACAAGAAAATAACAATCTTCCTCCTAAAGGCATATAAATGTACTTTGTCAAGCAAATTTTATTTTGCCGTTCCTACCTTAGGCTTGAGAATCTAAAGAGATGATGCAGCTTACTCAAGATCAATGATACAGTGACCTTTTTTGGCTTTGAAATGCTTCATTTAAAAAGTCATTACCTTTAATGTAGGCGTTGTAGTTTGCCGAATAAATTGAGACTAGATGACTTCTTTCGAATAAACAAGATTGTCTAGCGTCAGCATACGTTTTTCCTTCTGTGAACAATTTGATGCAATGACCCCCAACCAAAGACCACCCAGAATCACAGCCAACAATTTCCCCTCTAGTTGACACCCCATCATTACTTAAAAGATCGTCGTAAAATTCAGCCTTGCATACAAAAGGCCTCTGGTACGAACAAACTGCCGATTCAAATTGGGCATTATTATTCATAAATCCACAGGGCCCGAATTCGGGATTTTCGGGGTTTGGGTGCCCTCCTGCCCAGTTACTTCTAGTCAATGGCCAGTTGTCAATCCAATGCCATCCACCTTTCCAACCACCATTATTTCTTAAAAGTAATGATTAATTGGTAACATAGGTAGGTTTACGCACGGGAGAACTAAAACCCAGAGTAAACATCAAAAAAATTCATCGATGGCATTCTGGGGTGAAAATCATGAAAAATACGATGTTTTAGTAAATATTTTTTTTCCTCATCTGCTGGTAAAGCTACACTGTTTTAAAATTTTCTGATTTAAATTTAAGTTCTAAATTATGATATCAAAATTTGATGATCAAATATAAATTATTGTTAAAATTCAGTAGCGGGCACTTTTTTAGAACGAAGAGTAAATGTTATTAAAAAAAATTGGTCGAAAATTTGCGTAGTCGGATTTTTTCCCAAAATATAAGTCAAAATTTTCAACTCAAACACAATATTCGCCGGAACGAGCTCGAACATGTTATTTTGCTTGTTTCTGGTCGTAAATAACCTGAATGAAATTAAAAATAGATTATAGCAAGATCCCAAAAAAGTCACCCAAATTTTTTCAAATCTTGTAAATAGTAGAATAATTTATTATAGGAAATGTTTTATGATTTGATGCCCTATTTTTTCAGAAATATGCTTCAGAAATATTGTCTCAGGAATAAACAACCTTTTTTAGACATTAGTCGTCGAACTTCTGCACCAAATGAGTACATTCGAAATCGACTCAATAAATGTACCTGTATTCTAAACCAATCCAAAATCCATTCGGTAAATCATCGGGATCTCTATTGGGTAATGCATCATCTCGTAAAAAAGATTTTGCAAATTCCATCTCATACTCATCCCAAATAGTCAACAAATTTTGGACTTTAGCGCCTGGGACATTTTGCTGTTTACAGAAATCATTTGCCGATGCCATATCTCTTGGTTCGGCAAACATTTTGTAGCAAGCAGTATGATAGGGCATCCATCCTGTTGGGCAGTTTACGTCTGGTAAAGCATACGTTTTTGGATATTCGTAATTTGAATACTCATTTGATTGTACATGAGAGCAAAAATATGGAAGTCGCACTGAAGTTGTACTAAAATATAAGTCTTAAATTGAAGTCAAAAACAGATAATCAGAGATCATCCTTCTGATAGTGCATGATTNCTATACGCTTCATTTTTTTGTTAATTAATCATCATTCCTGGGGCAACTTCTGTAAAAGCGTCAAAGCAGCCATTCCATTCGTACAAGCATTCGGTTTCTGTGAGCCCTGCAAATCCAAGTGGTTTCAATGGACCAGATGCTCTAGCCATCGCACACAGTTCATATTCTACTATAGCTTTGCAAGCATAGGGATAAATAGTATCACAAGGATTGTCATTCCAAAATCCACTATAAGTAGGATGAGAAAAATATTTTTTTGGCGAGAAATTTTGTTAATAACTCAAATTTATATTTATTCGAGTACAGTCCTCACTCCCTAACTGGTACAAATACTGATTCAAAAATTTGTACCGGGGCATCCCTAGAGTTTTGCCTACAAAGCAACATTAATAATGTTACATTCATCACGTTATTATTTTTGATAGTTAATCTTGAATTTTAAAATGTTAAAAACCAAAAAATTTTCAACTTATACTCTTTTTGATATTTCAAAAACCATAATAATTCGAGGAAATCTATGAAAAAATGTTTTGTCATATTTTATTTGCGGTTCATTTTTGAAGCTTTCATATCCCCTGTTCACACTAATTATAATTCAGGTAGTTGGCATATGCTTTTAAGCTGAGCCACCTACCTAAATTATCATTTTTGTGAAAAAGGAATATAGGTAGAAGTTAAAAAAACGCCTCCAAAAACTTGTACCTGTTAAAAAATTCGCACTAGTTAGGAGTGTACCAGTAAGTGAGCGAGGACTGTATTTAACTTGGGTAAGACCGCAGTTGAAGATGGCCCAGCCGCCCGTTCGGCTCTGTGGAGCCAAAGTATTAAATGCCAATTATATATGAGTTTTCAGGGACCTTCCCAATTTATTCTTCGGTGTGAACATTCAGAAAATTATCTCGCTAATGTTTAAAAAAAACTGTTCAAAAGTTCAAAATAAACTATATTATTTGAACGATGAAGACTAATGACTCATATTATTATTATTGTTGATTTATTTGCAGCCATGGTAAGGCCGACTACAAATCATCACAGTTTTATCAGATAAAACGCAATTTTCTGCAAATCTGGCAAAAGAATAATATTGAACTTTTTTAATGATGTGATATGAGGTATTATAAAGCCGTTCTGTACCTTCAGAATGCAAATAAATCATAATAATAATAATTAAGCCTGAATTGAAGCGTGATTCGTTAGTCAATCAGCGCGAAGCGCACTCATGAGACTTGAAGACTCAAAAACATTAATTTTGTATAGTTCCCTACCTTAATACGTTTCTGAGTAGATTCGACTATATCGTAATGAAAGAAAAGTTTTTTTTTGTAGATAAGCCTCAAATATGTTTTGGAAAGATTTGAGATTTTTTTCCAAAAATAAGTACTGTAAATTACAGTCTGTACTTTCCAAAAAACGCACAAATAATTTATGGCAAAAAATTTGATCGTTCACTTGGTCGACGATGGTGCCATTATGTACAAGGGTAAAAAAACCGTTTAAAATCGATCTGGATCTGCACAGCCATACGGGCGGCTGATAGTTAACGCTCCTCAAACTAGAATGTACCAACATTTTTTCGGCCGATTAAATTCGTGAAAATTATTCTTAGAAATATTTCTATTTTCAGTTTGACCCTTTCTTTCGTGTAATTCAACACAATCTTCAGCGACTCCACCATAATCATTTGGTTCTCCATTATCCCAATTAGTATATTTCAGTGGACTCTTATCATCCCATTCCCATCCTCTTTGGTTTCCTTTCCACTCCATCCCAATCCACATACCTCTGTATGGTAAGGTATTATTGTTGAACATGTCTAAAATGTTTTAGTATTTATGGACTACAGTCGATGACCGATTAAAAGGTCGATAAGCATCTTAAAAAACTAAATCTTTTCTTTATTTTTTATCACAAAATGGCAAAAAAGAAATTCACGCTGGTTTAGCGCCAAAGTGTAGTAGCGCTCAAGTATAACATTGAGTTAAAATTTGCTCAAATTGATGGCAATATTTGTGGCTATTTAGTAAAAAATAATTTTTTCACCATAATCCGGTTTTTCAATGAGGAAACAGGCCAAAATTAGTCGAACAAACGTATTTTACGTTGGGTACAATGGCCGAAAAGTAATCTGCTGAAAAGGCAAACTAATTTCACTCAACTTCTGACCTCTCATTCGATTACAATTATTTCAAACTACGCTCGTATGAGTCGATAATCAATGTTGGCCATTTGAGCTATAACTCGAGATGATGCAGATTACATTTCGGGCACTGTACGATACAATTTGTATAATACACTTTATCAGGTTTAAAAAAAATTGATCATTGTGGATTTTTTCAAGACAACAAAAAGAAAATTTTCATAATTAGTTTTCAAATTATAAATTATTTGAGCAGGAAAAGTGTAGCAGCCACCAAATAATTCCATCATGCTTTTTTGCAAGTATTTATAAAAAAATTCGAAGCATCAATACATAAGCAACTTAATTCATAGCAACTACCCCTTTATTTTTTCAACATGGGCGATTACAATCACTCATGATTTCTAAAAATGGCCTTTTTACTTTTGACATGGCTTAATTCAAAAAGTTACTACCTTTAATGTAGGCGTTGTAGTTTGCCGAATGAATTGACACAAGATGACTTTTTTCGAATAAACAAGATTGTCTAGCATCAGCATAGGTTTTCCCTTCTGTGAACAATTTGACGCAATGACCTCCAAGCAAAGTCCACCCATAATCACAGCCAACAATTTCCCCTCTAGTTGACCCAACACTCTGACTCAAGAGATCGTCGTAAAATTCAGCCTTGCATACAAAAGGCCTCTGATACGAACAAGATGCCGATTCAAATTGGGCTTCATTATTCATAAATCCACAAGATCCGTATTCCGGATTATCGGGATTTGGATGCCCTCCTGCCCAGTTACTTCTAGTCAAAGGCCAGTTGTCAATCCAATGCCATCCACCTTTCCAATCACCAGCATTTCTTAAAAGTGAGGATTAATGGGGTGTTCGTCTGACGAACTTCGTCACTGAAAAGTGGAAAATCGGGGTTTTCAATGGCATATATTGAACAAAAATCATGCATCTTAAAAAATGTCGAAGGTCATGGATGGCTTGTCCGATCAGAAACGAGCTTATAAAACTTATAGGATGATTATTTTAAAAAAGTATCTTCTCCTTGAGCTTTCAAGGTATAACAATGATTTGAGGTGTAAGTTAACCAGACAGAACGTGGGCACGGTGCAAGGCTAAACGCCTGTCATTTCTGCAGCCCGCGAGTTTAGCCGCGAAAAGTAAATAAAGTTGCGCGGCGGGAAGTACACTTTCAGCTGAGAAGGACATAACAGCTTGAGTGAAATAAAAGAGTTTGCGGACATCAAACTCATTTTCGCCTAATTGAAGTGAAATAAGATTATACTTATTATTGTATTATTATTATTATTAGATTATACTTATTATTACACATATATATTAACAACTTATGACTGAAATTCAAATTAAACATCGAAATAATTAATCAATGGCATTCCGGGATGAAAAAGCATGCAAAATACGATTTTTAACAAAATATTTTTTTTCGCAGTCAAATTATGCAGCTTTAAAATTAAGGTTGTTTTATTTGAATTTAAATTGTTATATCCCATATTCACACTTTTGTAAATATCCCGGCCCTGATAAGGTAACGTAGTGTGTTTATAAGTAGTAGGGCCGAGATATTTACAAAAGTGTGAATAGGGGATATATAACGAAATAAAACACCGTTTTTGGACATAAGTTGTCAGAAAATCAAGCAGAGAACAAGCAAGAACTTCTGTACCAAATGGGTACATTCGACACCGAGTCAAAAAAATTTACCTGTATTCTAAACCAATCCAAAATCCATTTGGTAAATCATCCGGATCTCTATTGGGTAATGCATCATCTCGCAAGAAAGATTTTGCAAATTCCATCTCATACTCATCCCAAATAGTCAACAAATTTTGAACTTTAGCGCCTGGGACATTTTGCTCTTTACAGAAATCATTTGCCCCCGCCATACTTTTTGGTTCGGCAAACATTTTGTAGCAAGCAGTATGATAGGGCATCCATCCTGTTGGGCAGTTTACGTCTGGTAAAGCATAAGTTTTTGGATATTCGTAATTTGGATACTCATTTGATTGTAAATGAGAGCAAAAATATGGAAGTCGCACCGAAGTTGTACTTAAATATAAGTCTTAAATTAACTCGTACTAGAAATAGAGTCGCCTATAATAAATAATCTCTAGATTTGAAGTAATACTGTATAACGTAATAGAGAAAGGAGTACTTTGCCAACTAGTGGTTTTTGCACAATCCCAGAAAATTTTGTAACTTTAATTTTAGGCGCGCCCCCCCCCTCTCCAGCAAAAACCGTAGTAGCTATCAAGAAACAATTTCTTGCATCGTATAAATGGCGGTTTAAAGAGAACTACTCATAATCTAAACCTAAAAATATTATTATCGGGGTAACTTTTCAAAAAAAAAATTCTGGCATTATTGACACCCGACCCCATCTGGTGGTGTAAAGAGCACTTTTTGAATCTCGGCTCTGGAATATCATAGAGACCTAAAATTATACTGATGCGGGTAACGCGACGCTATGGATGCTTTCACCTAGCGAGCGCTGTGATTGGCCAGTGATGAGGCACAAAAGATAGGACATCCAGGATGTCACATCCTGTATTGTAATTATATTATTATCAAGTGATTTAAACATAATTTTAAGGAATTGTGAGGAAAAGATTAAATTTCGGAATGACCAGCCTTTATTTTTAACTATTTCCATCAATCGCCCAAAAATTGAGTAACGAATTTTTTTCAACAAATAATAGCTGAAACCACTTACAGACTAAAGATAAGTATTTTAGATTTTTACTTAAATTCATTATTTACCAGTGCTTGTTTTCCCATTGTCCTAATAATGTATCGCCTTGATACTGTGATTCAGTTCTCCATTTCATTGTCACACATTTGTCTATATTAGATGACAAGTGTTGTGGTTTTCCAAAAACCCAGTTAGAGTAAAGCAGCTTTTCCTTGTTTCCAAGACTTAAACAAATATTAAAAACAGACATAACCATTAAATTTAACTGATATCCCGGATATCCAATCGAAGTAACTGTCCATTTGTACGATAGGGTTTCCCACAAGTTTTTAATTCGGTTTTTGAAAACGAATCATCTAGAATAGCTGAAAATGAACCCACATACAATTATAATTATGAGTTTGAATCCATGTAGGCGGGAGGTTATCGTTGTTTTCGATGAATCAGTATGTTTTCGATGAATCATATGGTTGAGCAGATTGACAAACATAATTTATATTGTACAGGTATTTAGAGAAAATCGAACGGACAAAAAATTTGTCCGAATCAATCTATTTTACAATTTTTTCTTTAAAAACTTTCGAGATTATACAATTGTTAAAATTGAGAAATAATTGAAATACTTATTAAGAGGGTAGCGGTTGTACTATTTTTAGAGAACTTTGAGGTGTAAAAATTGCACGACATTGCTAGGGAACACGCAGAAAGCATTAACTTATCAACAAAAAAATCGATAAAAAAGTTCGAAATTTTCATTTTTTGAGAATTTTTCTGAGTATTTTTTTTGGAAAACATTGAAACCAAATTTCCGACCAGAAAAACTCAAACTATCTTCTCGGCATCACCCAAGCTTTAATTTGATGGTACTTTCGACTAAATCCGACGACTTTTATTTTCGAGTTTTCACTTCGGGTTTACTAAAATGCGATTTTCAATAATTCAATAAAAAAATTTTAAATTCTGCTTCATCAAAATAACAAAAACATATTTCTCCATCTTTTCCAAATTTTATACTGCATTCTGAAATGTTACCTAGGAGGAGATAAATTTAAAATAGCGAAAACTTTGAAATTAGGCGGTTTTTCGCAGTTATAGAAAAAACTAGTTGGAAATACAAAAATCCGCTCTATCACATAATGTGTAATTTATAACCATAAATGATTCCGTGGTTCATGCCAAGTTTGAGTGAAATCGTATGCGAGCTTTAGGAGGAGATAGATTTTGAAATTTTGATTAGGTGTTCTAGAATGCGATCATGGTGGTCACCAAGGTTGGCCAAAAATTATTCTGATTAATTATTTTTGTAGATTAAGGATAGATTTACCAAATGACCATCCTCAAAAGTTTCGAAGCAGTTTAGTATTCTGAGAAAGTGGAGTACAAAAGTACCATTTTGCGACTGCTTTCCCCTTAAATTGTACTTGAAATCTTTGGATAAAGTTTTATAAATATCAGAAAAAAAATATGTGGGATCATTTTGAGCAATCTCAGAAAGCCTATGTCAAAACTCAATCGGATAAGTCGTTTCCAAACGTCAAAATGTAAACTGTTCGGCCATCCTATCTTTACTAACGAGAGCCTATTTGGTTTGATTAAAGATATAATTGATGAACAATATTTCAATAAAACAATTTTTTACCTAAAAAAGTAGTCATAAGTTGCCCAACTGTAAATTCCTAGCCATACATCTGCACTAAAAAAACTTGGACCCAGGAGAGATGCTACTAGAGAATTATGTGACCAACTAGGAACGATAGCCAACTGTGATCCAGGCCATTCTGCCATACATGATGTATTTGCCTCTTGTGCATTTTTATATCCACTTTGATCCATAGCACCACTATACGAGGTTAACTATTTTCGTCCAAATGTTTTTGCTCTGATTTTAGAATAATCCTTTTGAATTTATATTGCCCTAATTTTATCCATGGTTGAGGTGACCCCACGGTTGAGTCGGCATGGTAGACTTATTTTCTGGCAAAACACTTCGATCGGTTATTTTAGCGACTAACTTTCTGGTAAGTTACAAACATGCAGTCTAATTTCATTATAACCTGTGCTGCACAGACTGTGCAGCTTATGGCAAAATTAGTATAAGTCTGATAACAAATTGTTAGACTTGTCTTAACAAATCTTTTCAATAAAGTTCTAGAATTGTCGAAAACACTAGCCCTCATCATACAGTAAAACAGTTTTGCTTAGATTTTACCGCCTTAATTGGGCACGAGTTTACTTAGCCCTTTCAAGATAGAGCTTTATTTTGTGTACACAAAACATAATTGCGTACAGAAAAAATTATTGTGTTTGAAGGAAACAAATTTACCTTATCCTTAATTTCGCCCGTTTGACATACAATTGAACACAACCGACGATCAAATAGACAATCGTAAAGAAAATTTGTTATGAAAAATTTGTCATGTCCTAGGTGCACACAATAATCGTTCTTTAACACAAAATACAACTTTTTCTTAAAAGAGTAATAATCAGGGTTAGGTAAGTAGTGCCAAGTGTAGACGTTCAAAAACTTTGCTAAACTGTCTAACTGGAAAGGTTACGGGTATGGTGGTTCCTACATTTTCTGCAGTTATTTTGTCATAAAAATGCACCAAATCAGTCGTTGATGTTTAAAAGCACAAAACAACCCAAATAAGAACAAAAAAGAATTCGAAATTTTTGAGTTTTTTCGATTTTTTAAGTGGTAAAATAATAATATATTTTTAATCATTTTGTACATTAATCAGGGTGTATATTAATTTCGAATTATTCATTCATCACCAGTACGTAGTATAATAGCTGAAAAACAGATACAAAAAATATGCAGTCGAAAATATGTTCTAGAAAAAAGTTGAAAACATGTGTTTTTAGCAAAGTCGGTAAAAATAGCCCAACATAAAAAAATTACCGACATAAAAAAGGTCGCCCATTTTGTGCTAAAAACACATGTTTTCAACTTTTTTCTAGAACATATTTTCGACTGCATATTTTTTGTATCTGTTTTTTAACTATTATACTACGTACGGTCAACTCGGTGCGCGGCGATCCGCTGCGCAAGCTATAACTCATCGTCTCCTATCATTTTGTAAGGAAAGCAAAATCACAGCCAATCAGAGACGCGTATTCAACCAACGCTATTAGCGGTTAGCCTCGACTCGACTCGGCCCTCGAGTGGGGAGTACTGATGATGAATGAATAATTCGAAATTAATATACAAAATTAATAAAAATATATTATAAGATACTTCTCGCCGCAACAAAGTTGTAAAAAAGAATGGTAAAATAATGTTTGTTTTAATTTGGCTCCTGAAACTTCAAAATTTTGGCTTGACGTAAGCCAACTTTCTCTTCAGTATTTCTCCAGCTTTATTTTGAGCCTACTTTCAAAAAAATCGAATCACTTTTTTTTCACGTGACCTTGAAAAATTAATATTTTGAGTCAGGGGTCGAAATTGAAAAAAACGGCTGACCTTGAGTTTTTATTTGTTTTGAGCTACCGTTTGCATAAATTTGAGTGAATTTTGAAATTTAACCTAGGAGAAAGATTTTCCGATGAACAAAGTTCAAAAAACGGTTTATCGCATATTCTAGAAAAAATATAGCACTTATCGACAAAAACGCTCATCAGAAGTTTAAAATACTAATTATACAGCTTTAATTAAAATTTAGATTTATTTCAAAATAAGACCTGAGAGGAGATAGATTTTCGGTTTTGGCTTAGGTCTCCCTGTCTCGCTTATGTGTCCGAGAGTGTATGCATGCAAAAAAGTTTTGCCACATGTTTCACGCAAGATAAAAGCTAGTTATACAAACTGGCTAATTTGAATAATATCCTTGAAGCCCTGTTTGGCTGATATTTTATCTGGAATATGTCAAATTAAGAACCAACATACGGTATGGTCCATACCTTTAAAATTGGAAGTAAAATTAGTTATTTATTAATTGTTTGTGTACACAATAATCTTTTGTGGACACAAAAAAGATATATCTTTGAAGAGTTAGGTAAATTCTTGCTCAGATTACATGGTCAAAAACAAGCAAAACTGTTAAAGGAAAGCTAGCTGTTAAAGGAATAACTAACGACAGTCTTTTCTGATAAATGATCCTCACCAGTGCAAACTCAACCATGGGACCAACTCCATTTTTGGGACAACTCAAAATCAGTCCATCTCACCTATCACTGATAGGCAATCGGACCATCTTAACCAAGGGGCCAACTAAGTTTTGAACGAACTCAACAATGAGGCCAACTCCACTTCGGGGCCAACTGAGGCCCACTCGTTTATTGATGGTATTTTTAGTGAGGGCGCTTTAGAGTGGTTGAAGTGACCAAAATTTCTCCGTGACTGGATGATTTTGGCCACTTATTTTTAGTACGTATGTATTTTTGTAGTATATAAGCTAAACTTTTGACACTTTTAAAGTTACCATGGTATATGATTAGGGTCATACCCGGTAGCACTATCTGCCAAGCTAATAGCTTCATCAATAATTCCATAAACTTATAGGGTGAATCCTTCTCAAAAAAACAGAATCCGACCATGAAAAAAAAATTTTGGGCCACCTGGTGGTCAGAAATTGAGCACGAAAAAACACCTTTTTAAGCTTTGTTAAGCACTTTACGGTATAATATATTTTTTATTTTATTTTTTAGTTGAAAGGATCGCGTTAAAAAAACGTTAAGCTACTTAGTTAAAAAAAAAAATTTNAGCTTTCCCCGTTAATTTTTTTGTCATTTTGGACATCAAATTTGAAGGGCTATCTGATAAGAATATTAAACCGTTTGAGCTCCTATGAGCACCTACCCAAATTGCCAATATAAAGTTTAAAAAGTCATTTTGCCCCGGAAACTCACCCTAAAATTTAATTTTTTTTTTCAAAAAATTCTCTTACAAATTCTGCCCAAGCCATTTACTTTCATTCCTAAGTGAATTTATTATATTAAATCACGATTTTTCTCCCGGGTATGACCCTATATATGATAGATTTCAGCTCTAAATCAATCGCATTTGTTAATCAATATTGGTAAAATTTAGTAAGTTGGTTAAATTGAATGAAATGGAGTGGGAAGTGTAAGGTATCATAATTCCTGAAAATGGTGGAAAGACAAGCCGGGACTCTATCATCAACGACGTCATGATTCTAGCGTGTTCACCAACTACACTACGTTGCCCGACATTTCTAGTCGGATATTTCGCATATGGCCCGAATAAGTCGCTCAACCTAATCGCTCCTTACAGAAGTCTATTGCTGGTAAGCACCCATTTGACCTGTTATTTGTTAAATCGCGGCAACCCGCCGATGAGGAATAGACTGTACAATTAATGACATTTGAAAAATTCTCGTATGTATTAGGTAAGTAAACAACAATAAATTTTTGAGTTTTATCGATTAAAGGATTGATTTTTTCAATAAAGGATTATATTTTGTGTACACAGAAGATTATTGTGTACACTGAGAGCATGAAAAAACCCTTTGTCGGAAAACTTTGGTTGGTGCGAGAACAATAGCCTGTTATCAATAGGGTTACTGCAAACCCTATTTTTCGCACCCAACCCTTTTTGTTCCTGACTAACAGTTTTGCATCTAGAGACAGTCAGAATTTTAACTGTGTACACAGGGCACAAGTTCACCTGACCCTTATTCTAACCCCTTAAACATAAAACTAACTGCAAATAATTCTCCAAATTAATTAATTATTTTTGTTTATTATCTGTTGCGCTGATTCACCTTTTTTATAAAGAAGATAGCTATGAAGTCTAACAAATTCTGGACGAAAATAGTAAACCTTTACTATCTGGATCAACTCTTAGTCCAAATTCCTTGTAGCAATAGCCTGCAAATTTCCACCATCCTTCTTTACATCCTCCTTTGTTTGGTAAAACAAGTTTTTCAGTTTTTCTTTCTGGTACATTTGGGTAAAATTGACAAACGGCATTGTACATACTAGTACAACTCCAATCGGTCCATTTTCCGAGGTAAGGATTTGTAAATCGCATCCAGACACAGTCATAACTAAGCGTATCTGGTTCATTTCCATACCAGTTTGTATAGTCTATGGGCTCCCCATCTTCCCAGAAAAAACTGCAATCGCTTTATAAGGATTGATAATACTACAGTAGGCATCAGGGGTTCTCCGATTGTGTGTTTACAATGCGCGTCACTCATTGGCCGGGTATACCAAACACAATAGCTGCGCCCACGCTCAAAAATGTCGCGAACCCGCAATTTCCCCAATTATTACTGTATATCATTTTCTGAACTTTTGAGGGTCATTTCTAGAAAATCAGTTTTGATGTAATAGTGTCCTAGAAAAATTGATGAGTGCGAACAAATTTATTTGAAGCAAGAAAATTAAGGCAAGAAGCTTTTCGGTGAAAAAATTATCCATTTTGTCATTTTCATTCTCCTAAAATTGACATCATAAGAAATTAGTACCTAAGGTAGGAAATTTTTCGATTATAAAGTGGGAAATTGTTTTTTCAAAAAAAACAAGAAGTAATCTATAAAAATTTGGATCGTACAATTTGGATCGTACAATGTACAGCATGAGTCTTTTCGATTTCTCCTCTTTTTAACCCAGACGGCTAGACAGCCAAAATCCTAAGCAGAGTATAGGCAATTTTGGCTGTCTACCCGTCTGGGTAAAAAAGAGTATTTTCTGGAAATTCTCACCGAGTCGACACTACTACCTTTTCTGCTCCCTACACTCCTTATACTTTTTCGATTTGGTAGACCCAGGAAATGCGATCAGGGGTTGAAAACATGTTTGATTTTATTTTTCCCGACTTTTTGAAGTTTGACTTTTAACCATGCAAAAATTGCAAAGTTAGGCAAAAGCTGTAAATTTAAAACAGTCAAACAAACATATCTTAAATAAATTGAGCAAAATAACTTGAAATAAGAAAAAAATTGGACACCAATTAACCGAATATTTTATAAAAAAAATCAATCCCGTAACTACAGCCTTTTCGCATTCCAATGAATGCATACGGATAGTACACTGAAGTCCCACTTTGAGTCACATTCATGTAATGCCACGAGACGTTATCATTTTCATCGATACTGTGAATAGTCATCAAACCACCAGATTTATATTCAAGACCATCTGTACCATTTTTCCAAGTCATTGATTGACACCTATTAATGACGTTAGTCAAAATATTCTATAAAAACCGGAAATAACGGAAAATGATCAAATATTCTCCTTGGAGTTCACAAAAACATGTTACAACTCACACGCAAAAATATAAATATCCCTTCATCACACTTTGCTAAGAATGCGTAGCTAAATAGGAGAATAAATAGAAGAATTACATAGAAAAATCGACGTGGCCACGCATTCTAAGCAAAGTGTGATAAAGGATATATGCATCGAAAATTTAAAGTTGTAATTTCACCACTGAGAACTTTTGGAACATTTTTGCATAATCCAAGGCATGCATCAGTGCAGCATCACGCAGTTGCATAACCCACTCCGTTAATTTCAACATTCTCATTTGCCAAAAATAAACTCGGAAAGTGTACAATTTTAGTACAATTGTAGTACAATTATTGTACGTACCTAGAAGCTTGCGCTGGGTATTTGTCTCTGGTCATAAGGACGTGAGCACATTTTGGGCCATTTATAGGGTCTTCGGACACCACTGCACCACAAGAATATATTCCGTTCCAGCTCGCCGCATTTCCCCCTGCACGCGTATCAGGGCATCTTTCATAATCACATAGGGATGAAATACGATTAAAAAGCAAAAATATGGGAATTAATTTTGGCAGTTTAAGTCTCGCCATTTTTAACGGAATGATAAAAAGAATACATGAGATGTCTGAATTTGCATAAATAGTTCACAAATGAATGCGAAGATAATTAAAATGTTTTTATTTGAATATAACATAACTTTATCAACTATATCAAATACGGGGCTCGAGAACCCATAGCATATTTTTATCGCACCTACTATCTCTATTTTTCTCGAACAGTAGTTTGTTTGAAAAGTATATAAGTTTGCTTCGATTACTGTGATCAAATGCATACCGCAAATTACGTAACAAAGCAAGAAGTTCTCACTTTCTGAAAATTAAACGAGTAAAGGACGAAATGGCAACCCGATGGCGTCTCAAAGAAATTGTTATTGCTCATAATTCTCTGAGTATTTTATTTGAGTATTCAGAATTTTGAGTACACCAGACTGGTGTCACCATTTATAATTTAAAGCAAATTTTTTAATTTAAATAAGCGATTTTTTCGTTGATTTTTCTTAATTTGTTTTGTCCTCGCTTCAAACGAGCAAGTCCGGTATTAACCATTGACTATGTTCAATTAACTGCTCAAATTATCCAATTTGAACAAGTCTACATTTAATAATAAAACACAGTTCTCTGCAATACTAATTGACTATGACAAAGCTTTTTGGACTGTGACTCACAGTCCAAAAAGCTTTGTCATAGTCTGTGAGGGTTTCATTCTAGTATAGTTAGGTACAATTCCCTGGAAATTCACTTCCGAAACCAAAGTATCCGATAATGCAATTAAAAATAAGAAGTTATTACTGAATCGATCATTGCGCGTCCGGTGGTGGCAATTAAAATTTAAAAATAATATTGAGAGGTTTACTGGTTTTTTTTTCAATAATGCAAATATACGAGTGACATTTAAGTGACCAAAAAATTGGTCCTTAAAGCGCGCGCTTTGAGTGACCAATTTATGAAGCTTGAGATTTGAGAAAATATTGTCACTTAAAGCGCGCTCTTAAGTGACCAAATAAAATTTCCCCTATCAAAATAGCCTTAGAAAAAATTGACAGATGTGAAATGGGGTCAAGCACGGCGAACAAATTTTGGTCAATTAAAGCACCACCAAATATACAATTTGGTCGAAAATGTTATGAATCGACTTAGCACCACCAAAAAACGTCAAAAAAAATTTTTTTATTTTTGTTTGTTCTTAAATGACCTAAACTCATCAGGTCGTGAAATATGGATATCACTGGTCTAAAACTACGTCAAAAAAATCCCAGGGAATTGTACCTAAGTATAGTTCCCTAAAAATTTAGGAGGGGTCACAGAAAAAATTACAGTCAGGGACCGCCGGGAGACAACCAAGTCGGATTTATTGTATTTTCACCATATTAGATAGCGAGAGACGGAGCTCTTTATTTGATACTATTCTCAGGATAGTTGGAGTGTTAGGCTGTCCAAGGCTATCCCTTAATTTTCTAGATATAAGTTGCACAGACTTAACTTAGGGGCCCTGAGTTAAGGCTATAAACATTTGATAGAAACAAACGACGGCTACATCGTTCACTTGCTTGTCGTCTATAAATAGAAAATTGTTTAAAAAAAAGAAAAGAGTCACTAGGAGTTTCAACTTGAGATAGGCTAAAAATATTTTTGTTTAAAGATCAAATTAAGAAAGTTTTCTCACGAACAGACAGGAAAGTGAAAATTAAGACAAGTTGGAATATAATTTTTTTGTTCAAGAAAATAAGCAGTCAATTCGAGTTTAACGAAAGTGTCAAAAAATAGTAAAATACACAAAACTAAAAAATTAATATTATACACATTGGCAGTTGACTAGTCAATGGAGGCTTTTGGAGGTTTCAGTGGCTATTTTCAGGCAACAATATATGGATAAATCGATGGATAAAAATACTCTGATGACTTAGTACCATAACAGACACCGCACCTGTAGATAAAAGTATTTGTTTGATATTTCGGCTATTTAGCCATCATCAGAAAACTGAATACCCGGGATATGTACTATATCCTTTTTCCAGCCTAAGTCCATCTCAAAAATGGTTACTATCTCTATAGCGCGTGTTCGCATCCCACTAATGCTGTCTTAGTGATTGCTTGAGTGATAACACACCGATCAACTTTGACGGTCTCAATATCAAGCACTCTTGCTTATAATCATATCCAAGACAACCACTAAGACAACATTAGTGAGATTCGAACACGCGCTATAGATATAGTAAGCATTTTTAAGATAGACTTAGGTTGGAAAAAAAATATATAAATGGGAAAGGTAGTTTCAGGAATGTCTTCTTGTTATTCACAAATATATGTACGTGTCAATTTTTCCGCCTTCTTGTGGCCGAACCTTATTTCAAATGACCGCAAGACCACTAGTGATCGTTAAATCCTGTTGACCACTACATTAAAAATATTTTTTTTAGCATAATTTGTATAACGCTGGGATTGCTCTTTTTTGTTAGCCAGGGTAATTCATATTGATTTAAATACTGAATTCATTCAGTCATCTGTCAGCAAATAAAGTTCGTCCAATTACTGTGTCCAACGCTATTTATTATGAAAAAAATCACCCTGGCCAAATTTAAGTCAGCTTACGTGATGTATTAGATCAGCTCGAAATAGAGTAGCTTGAGGCGGTTTTATGTTAAATGGAGCGTTCTTCTTCATTGACTAGCATTGAATTGAAATCAATTTTTATATAATTGAACTTTATTTGAATAGTTTTGTTAAATCTTTCTTTATTTTTTTTAACAAAGAAATTAATTATTAAAAAAAAACGTGAGAGTGAATAATTCAATTTTTAAACTTTATCAAGATGGTTTTAAATGAGGATAATGTTCGAGATGTCGAAACTATGGAAGAATGGAAGGAGTTTTTGGATCAGGTAATTTTTACTGATAATTGCTTTCAATCAAAAATTATTAGCTTGGTAGCGATCTTTGAAATTGAGTTTTTTCTTGGAGAGCCTAAATACGAAATTTCAATGAACTTTCTAATAATTTCGCTCAACTCCCATATTTGTTTTTCATGGAAAAATCACCCAGTTAAGGCTTGTGTTTGCTTATAAAACTACTTGACCCTCATTTTTCCAAAAGTTTAAAACAATTTTCACTTTAAGTTGTTTTAAGGGGTTAGTGTCCGCTGAAAAAGTTGGTTTAAAACTTGATATAATACTGACCTGGGTTCAAAAATTTTTAGATCGTGGTCTTTCTGTCATCTTAGATGACTCCTCTTCAATAAGTTCTCCTACTAGAGGTCGTCAAAGTGGTAAATTTGAGTAATTTTAATTCGTACAAGGCCTGGCAAGGTTCTTATACCCGATTAATTTATTCTATATCAAACTCCACCCTAAACCGATTACATTTAATTTTGTCCAGGGAATTTTTTTAGTCGAATTATAGTAGATATTCTTTCTAGAATTTGTTATTCATCTTAACCTCCTTTACAAGTGCCCACCTGCGCATGAGTGTTTCAAAACAGACGATTTGAAATAAGGAATTTCAAAGTGAAAGATGAGTATCGATGTTCTTGACCCATCTTATAGAGATTATTTTTGGTCATTTTAAGACGTAGGATTTTTTTTGCTTTTCAAAAAATTTTCAAAAAAAAAATAATTTTTCGATAATTTTTTTGTGATTTTACAGGTGGTCCCCAACTCTGTTCCAGCGAAGCCGTATGAAAAGCTAAAGGTTAGATTTTTGGCCAGTGAAAATTAAGTGTTTTTCGGTTACCCGTTTTTTGCATTAGGGTCGGCGACCATTATTTGAGCTCAAATGACCGGTCAAAGTTCAAGGTCAATGTCATCGTATGGACTTGAGACTTTTCCGAAAAGAATCGGAAGTGTCGACTTTCTGATGAGCGTACTATAAACTATAGGTCAATTATTAATAAATCGTCACACAAATTGAAATGCTTAGCCTTAAAAATTGCTTGTCCCAATGTTGAGATTCAAAAAAGTCCTCTTCACACCACCAGGTGGAGTGGTATGCCAAAAAAAGATGCTGAAATTTGTTATTTAAAAATTACCCTCATAATTATATTTATAGGCACTGTTATAACTGCATATAACAAAAACTTGCATTGAAATAATGCATTTCCGGCTTGATGAAAAATTTTAAAAAGTCCCCAAAATTCCTGAAATTAAAAATAAGGGGAACTTTGAGGGGTCTGTTCCGATATTCCACTGGCCAAAATGATACTTCCCCATAATTGGTCTATGTGTTTCAAAACACTGGTGCGCAGGTGAGGGTTACATAAGATGCATTCCCTAGAAATGCTTCATACAAGGCGCTAAAGACTAAAAAATAATTTTGCTCTTTTACCCTGTTAATTTACTTACAAAATCAGTAATACCAGTATATTACTAACACGAATTTAAGGGGGTAGTGTCCCCAAAATGAAAGTGTCTAAAAAAATAATATTTAACTAAATTGAGCTAAAAAACGATTAGACATGGTCTCGCGGTCCTATAATGAGCGTTTTTTCACTAGAGGGCGCTAAAATCGAAAACGGTGGAACCATTTCCGCCTTAATTAATAATTAGATCAACTAAATTTAAGATGCAAAAGAACCGGAATAAAATTGTCTATAATGTTTTGGAATAATAATGTTTTCAATTATTTTTTAATACAGTAGATAATGTAATTTACAACTCATTTTTTCATAATTTAAACAAAAAACATTTAAGTCTGATGGTTTGAAGATAACTCTATTTGCTGCTCCGTGGTGTGGAAGCTGTAAGGCCTTCAGAAAATTCTTGCCAAGGCTTGCTGAGTTACATCCAACCATCAAGTTTGCCGCTGTGAAAACAGATGAATTAATTGAGTTGAAAAATGAAGTTGGAATAAGTACATATCCATATTTTATGTACTTTTTAGGTAAGATTATTTTACATCGCCGTAGAAACAGTACTTTTGGATGAGTAAGATAATTTATACATGGTTTAAACTTCAAAGACCCTCGACGAACAGATAATCTGTTACAAATTATGAAATTCAGGACCTGAATATTTGAATGATGCAACATGCGAAAATATGATTGGTTGGCCATCCAAATTTAAGCATATTTTATTGATTTATTTCGAGATTCAGGTTGTTGATTGGCTGTTATTATCCGCGCCGATTGTATCATTCAAATATTCAGGATCTGTCCGCCAAGGGTCAATAATTCATATCAAATACGGAAAGAGGGCCCTTTTTCAGTAAATGATAATAACATTTTGGCTTGATTTACTTTAAATGAGCTTTCTTCCCAGATTTTAGATATCGTATTATAAGGCAATTCCTGCAGCCTGACTGGTTTGAGTTGAAAATTGTAAATATGAGCTTTGTTTTTTCCCTGTTCGCATTACTAGTAATGTAAATCTAGGCAGCTAGCCAATCACTGCTCGCCAATTACTACACTTTAAGTCAACGCAGAATTAATCAACTCAATTTTCAGTATATATTTCAACAAAGTAAAAATCCGATCACGTCCGAGCACGGATCCGATCCGATATTGACTTTTCAAATCGGGCTTCCGATCCGATCACATTTTTTCAAACTCGAGTCCGATCCTATATTGAAAAATTTTGAGGCCCGAAATTTCCGATCCGATCTTGAAAATCTGCTCGGATGCCCTTCCCTGATACACGTGTCACTGGTGCATTTAAAATTCAATAATTATTTTTTTAGGCAAAGAAGAAGATGGCGAATGTGTTGAAAGGTATGCTACCTCCCGTCACGACAGAATAGGCGAAGATATTCAAAATATTATGCGTAAACATCCAAACAGAATATAATTTGCGCTAATATAATGCAGCATTATTAATGTTTCAAATAAACCATTTCCGAAATTAAAACAATATACACCCAAATATAAAGCAAAAACTCATTTTTTTATTGAAAGATGAATATACCAAATTGCATTATAGATAATCCAATTTATAAATGAATGACATTGCAAAANACCGTTATCCTTATTTCGCCCGTTGACCTACAATTGAAACACAACGACGATCAAATAGACACTCGTAAAGAAAATTTTGTTATGAAAAATTTGCTCATTCCTAGGTGCACACAATAATCGTTTCTTTAACACAAAATACAACTTTTCTTAAGAGTATCAATCAGGGTTAGGTAAGTAGTGCCAAGTGTCAGACGTTCAAAAACTTGCTAAACTGTCTAAATGAAAGGTTACGGGTATGGTGGTTCCTACATTTCTGCCAGTTATTGTCATAAAAATGCACCAAAATCAGTCGTTGATGTTTAAAAGCACAAAACAACCCAAATAGAACAAAAAAGAATTCTGAAATTTTTGAGTTTTTTCGATTTTTAAGTGGTAAAATAATAATATATTTTAATCATTTTGTACATTAATCAGGGTGTATATTAATTTTTCGAATTATTCATTCAATCACCAGTACGTAGTATAATAGCTAAAAAACAGATACAAAAATATGCAACAAAAAACAAAAAAAAAAATCGAAAATATGTTCTAGAAAAAAGTTTAGAAAACATGTGTTTTTAGCCAAAGTCCGGTAAACAATAGCCAAACATAAAAATTACCGAACATAAAAAAAGGTCACCCATTTTGTGCTAAACACATGTTTTAACTTTTTTCTAGAACTAATTTCGACTGCATATTTTTGTATCGGTTTTTTAAACTATATTACTACGTACGGTCAACTCGGTGCGCGGCGATCCGCTGCGCAAGCTATAAACTCATCGTCTTCTATCATTTTTAAGGAACAGCAAAATCACAGCCAATCAGAGACGCGTATTCAACCCAACGCTATTAGCGGTTAGCCCTCGACTCGACTCGCCCTCAGTGGGAGTACTGGTGCATGAATGAAATAATTCGAAATTAAATATACAAAATTATAAAAATATATTATTAAGATACTTCTCCGCCGCAACAAAGATTGCTAAAAAGAATGGTAAATATGTTTGTTTTAATTGGCTCCTGAACTTCAAAATTTTGGCTGTGACGTAAGCCAACTTTCTCTTCAGTCTTTCTCCAGTTTATTTTGGACCTACTTTCAAAAAAATCGAATCACTTTTTTTTTCACGTGACCTTGAAAAATTAATATTTTGAGTCAGGGGTCGAATTTGAAAAAACGGCTGCACCTGGTTTTTATTTGTTTTGGAGTTACCCGTTTGCATAATTTTGAGTGAATTTTGAAATTTAACCTAGCGTAGAAAGATTTTCCATGAACAAAGTTCAAAAAACGGTTATCGCATATTCTAGAAAAAATATAGCAACTTATCGACAACAAAAACGCTCATCAGAAGTTTAAAATACTAATTATTACAGCTTTAATTTAAAATTTAGATTTATTTTTCAAAATAAGACCTGAGAGGAGATAGATTTTCGGTTTTGGCCATTAGGTCCTCCCTGTCTCGCTTATGTGTCTGAGTGTTATGCATTGCAAAAAAGTTTTCCCACATGTTTCACGCAAGATAAAAGCTAGTTATACGAAAACTGGCTAATTTGAATAATATCATTGAGCCCTGTTTGGCTGATATTAGCTGGGAATATTGTTCAAATTAAAGAACCAACATACGTATGCGTCCTACCTTAAAAATTGGAAGTAAAATTAGTTATTTATTAATTGTTGTGTACACAATAATCTTTTGTGGACACAAAAAAAGATATATCTATTGAGAGTAGGTAAATTCTTTGCTCAGATTACATGGTCGAAAAACAAGCAAAACTGTTAAAGGAAAGCTAGCTGTTAAAGGAATAACTAACGGACAGTCTTTCTGTAAATGATCCTCACCAGTGCAAACTCAAACCATGGACCAACTCCATTTTTGGGGACAACTCAAAATTAGATCCATCTCACCTATCACTGATAGGCAATCGGACCATTAACCAACGGGGCCAACTAAGTTTTGAACGAACTCACAATGAGGCCAACTCCAGCTTCGGGGCCAACTGAGGCCCACTCGTTTATTTGATGGTATTTTAGTGAGGGCGCTTTAGAGTGGTTGAAGTGACCAAAATTTCTCTGCACTGGATGATTTTGGCCCAACTTATTTTATAGTACGTATGTATTTTGTAGTATATAAGCTAAACTTTTTGACACTTTTTAAAGTTACCATGGTATATGATAGATTTTCAGCTCTAATCAATCGCATTTGTTAATCAATATTTGGAAAATTTAGTAAGCTTGGTTTAAATTGAATTTTTGAAAATGGGGAAAGTTTGGGGGGGGCGAACAAAAAAAAAAAAAAGGTGTAAGGTATCATAATTCTTAAAATGGGTGGAAAGACAAAGCGGGACTTCTAATCATCAACGACGTCATGATTCTAGCGTGTTCACCAACTACACTACGTTGCCCGACATTTCTAGTCGCATATTTCGCATTATGCCCGATAAGGTCGCTCAACCTAATCGCTCCTTTACAGAAGTCTATTGCTTGTAAGCACCCATTTGACCTGTTATTGTTAAATCGCGGCAACCCGGCCGTGAGGATAGACTGCTACAATATGACATTTAAAAATTCATCGTATGTATTAGGTAAGTAAACAAACAATAAATTTGGTTTTTATCGATTAAAGGATTGATTTTTTTCATAAAGGATTATATTTTGTGTACACAGAAATTATTTGTACACTGAAAGGCATGATAAAAACCCTTTGTCGGAAAAACTTTGGTGGGTGCGAGAACAATACCTTTATCAATAGGGTACTTGCAAACCCTATTTTTCGCACCCAACCCTTTTTGTTCCTGAACTAACAGTTTTGCATCTAGAGGACATCAGAAATTTTAACTGTGTACACAGGGCAAAGTTCACCTGGACCTTATTCCCTAAACCCTTAAACATGCAACTAACTGCAAATAATTCTCCAAAATTAATTAATTATTTTGTTTATTATCTGTTGCGCTGATCACCTTTTTTAGAAAGGAAGATAGCTATTGAAGTCTAACAAATTCTGGACGAAAATAGTAAACCTTTACTATTCTGGGATCAACTCTTAGTCCAAATGTCCTTGTAGCAATTCCTGCAAATTTCCACCGATTCCTTCTTTACATCCTCCTTTGTTGTGGTAAAACAAAGTTTTTCAGTTTTTTTCTGGTACATTTGGAGTAAAATTGACAAACGCATTGTACATACTAGTACAACTCCAATCGGGTCCATTTTCCGAGGTAAGGATTTGTAAATCGCATTCCAGACACAGGTCATAACTAAGCGTTATCTGGTTCATTTCCATACAGTTTGATATAGGTCTATGGGCTCCCCATCTCCAGAAAAAACTGCAATCGCTTTATAAAGGATTGATAATAACTACAGTAGGCATCAGGGGTTCTCCGATTGTGTGTTTACAATGCGCGTCACTTCATTGGCCGGGTATTTAACCAAACACAATAGCTGCGCCCACGCTCAAAAATGTCGCGAACCCGCAATTCTCCCCAATTTTACTGATATATCATTTTCTGAACTTTTGAGGGTCATTCTAGAAAAAATCAGTTTTGATGTAATAGTGTCTCAGAAAAATTGATTGAGTGCAACCAAATTATTTGAAGAAGAAAATTAAGGCAAAAGCTTTTCGGTGAAAAAGATTTATCCATTTTTTGTCATTTTCCCATTCTCCTAAAATTGACAGCATAAGAAATTAGTTACCTAAAGGTAGGAAATTTTTCGATTATAAAGTGGGAAATTGTTTTTCAAAAAAAACAAGAGTAATCTATATAAAAGATTGGATCGTACATTTGGATCTCAATGTACAGCATGAGTCTTTCGATTTCTCCTCTTTTTAACCCCAGACGGCTAGACAGCCAAAATCCTAAGCGAGTATAGGCAATTTTGGCTTCTACCCGTTGGGTAAAAAGAGTATTTTCTGAAATTCTCCACCGAGTTCCGACACTGATACCTTTTCTGCTTCCCTACCACTCCTTATTACTTTTTCGATTTGGTTAGACCCAGGAAATGCGATCAGAGTTGAAAACATGTTTCATTTTATTTTTCCCGACTTTTTTGGAAGTTTGACTTTTAACATGCAAAAATTGCAAAGTTAGGCAAAAGCTGTTGAATTTAAAACAGTCCAACAACATATCTTAAATAAATTGAGCAAATAACTTAAATAAGAAAAAATTGGACACAATTAACGAATATTTTATAAAAAATCAATCCCGTAACGACAGCCTTTTCGCATTCCATGAATGCATTACGGATAGTACACTGAAGTCCCAACTTGAGTCACATTCATGTAATGGCCACGAGACGTTATCATTTTCATCGATACTGCTGAATAGTCATCAAACCACCAATTTTATTCCAAGACCATCTGTACCATTTTTTCCAATCATTGATTGAAACACCTATTAAATGACGTTAGTCAAATATTCTATTAAAAACGCGAAAGACGGAAAATGATCAAATATTCTCCTTGGAGTTTCACAAAATTTTTCTTAAAATAGAGTGGTTCACTGTACAACTACACACGCAAAAATAATAAATATCCCATCATCACACTTTGCTTAGAATGGCGTAAGCCAAAATAGGAAATAAATGAAGAATTACATTAGAAAAATCGACTTGCCACGCATTCTAAGCAAGTTGTGATAAAGGATTGTGCATCCGAAAATTTAAAGTTGTAATTTGCTAATCCAAGGCATATGGCATCAGTGCAGCGATCACGCAGTTGCATAACACTCCGTAATTTCAACTTCTCATTGCCAAAAATAAAACTCGGAAAGTGTGACAATTTTTAGTACAATTGTAGTACAATATTGGTACGTACCTAGGAAGCTTGCGCTGGTATTTGTCTCTGCGTCAAAAGGACGTGAGCACATTTTGGGCCATTTATAAGGGTCTTCGGGACACCACTGCCACCCCACAAGAATATATTCCGTTCCACTCGCCGCATTTCCCCCTGCACGCGTAATCAGGATCTCATAATCACATAGGGATGAAATACGATTAAAAGCAAAATATGGGAATCTAATTTGGGCAGTTTAAAGTCTCGCCATTTTCAAGGAATGATAAAAAGAATACATTGATGATGTCTGAATTTGCATTAAATAGTTTCACAAATGAATGCGACAGATAATTAAAATGTTTTTATTTAATATAGCAGTACTTTATAACTATATTTTCAAATACGGGGCTTCGTGAACTTAACCCATAGCATATTTTTATCGCACCTACTATCTTATTTTTCTCGAAACAGTAGTTTGTTTGAAAAGTATATAAGTTTGCTTCGATTACTGTATCCATGCATACCGCAAATTACATAAACAAAAGCAAGAAATTCTCACTTTCGATAATGTTTAAACGAGTTAAAGGACGAAATGGCAACCCGATGGCGTCTCAAAGGAAATTGTTATTGCTCATAAAATTTCTCTGAGTATTTTATTTGAGTATTCAGAGTTTGAGCACACCAGACTGGTGTCCACCATTATAATTTTAAAGCAAATTTTTTAATTTAAATAAATCGGATTTTTTCGTGATTTTTCTTAATTTGTTTTGTCTTCGCTTCAAACGAGCAAGTCGGATTACCATTGACTATGTTCAATAACTGCTTCAAATTATCCAATTGAACAAGTCTCAGTTAATAATAACACACTTCTCTGCCAATACTAATTGACTTATTGAAAAAGCTTTTTTGGAAGGTGAGGTTTCATTCTGTATATTAGGTACAATTCCCTGGAAATTCACTCCGAAACCAAAGTATCCGATAATGCCAATTAAAAATAAGAAGTTATTACTTGAATCGATCATCTGCGCGTCCGTGGTGGCATTAAAATTTAAAAATAATATTGAGAGGTTTACTGGTTTTTTTTTCAAATAATGCCCACAATATAGAGTGACATTTAAGTGACCCCAAAAAATTGGTCCTTAAAGCGCGCGCTTTGAGTGACCATTTATGAAGCTTGAGATTTGAGAAATATTGTCACTAAAGCGCGCTCTTAAGTGACCAAATTAAAGAATTTCCCCTATCAAAATAGCCTTAGAAAAAAATTGACAGATGTGAAATGGGGTCAAAGCACGGCGAACGAAATTTTGTCACCTTAAAGCACCACCAAATATACCAATTTGGTCGAAAATGTTATGAATCGACTTTAGCACCACCAAAAAACGTCAAAAAATTTTTTGTATTTTGTTTGTTCTTAAATGACCTAAACTCATCAGGTCGTGCAAACATAAACAATTAGGTTTTACACTGGGGTTCTAAAAACTATCTACATACAAAAGACATCAGGGAATATGCTCCACAACTAGATAATATTGATTCCCAACAAAAAAAAAATATTTAGTAGGTTGTAGGGACGGGTTCACAGGAGTGAAAAATTACGTCAGTGTGAGCCCGCCGGGAGACAACCAGTCGGATTTATTGTATTCTTCACCATATTAGATAGCGAAAAGACGAGCTCTTTATTTGATACTATTCTCAGGATTGGTTGGACTAAGTGTTAGGCTGTCCAAGGCCATCCCTTAATTTTCTAGATTTTAAGTTCCCGATTCCTTAGGGGCCCTGATTAAGGGTATCCACATTTGATAGAAACAAACGCGCTACATTTCGTTCCACTTGCTTGTCGTCTATAAATAGAAAATGTTTAAAAAAAAAGAAGAAGAGTCACTAGGAGTTTCAACTGAAGATTAGGCCCTAAAAATATTTTTTTTTAAAGATCAAATTAAGAAAGTTTTTCACGACAGGACAGGAAATAAAATTAAGACAAAGTTGAATATAATTTTTTTGTTCAAGCAAATAAGCAATCTATTCGAGTTTAAACGAAAGTGTTCAAAAAATAGTAAAATACACAAAACTAAAAATTAATATTATAACACTTGGAGTTGCCTAGTAATGGAGGCTTTTTGGAGTTTCCAGTGGCTATTTTCAGGCAACAATATGGATAAATCGATGGATTAAAAATTCTCTGATGACTAAGTACCATAACAGACACCGCACCTGTAACATAAAAGTATTTGTTTTGATATTTCGGCTATTTAGCCATCATCCAGAAAAACTGAATACCGGGTATGTACTATATCCCTTTTCCAGGCCTTAAGTCCATCTCAAAAATTGGTTTACTATCATCTATAGCGCGTGTTCGCATCCCCACTAATTGCTTTTAGTTGATTGCTTTGAGTGATAACAAAACCGATCACTTTGAGCGGTCCCAATATCAAGCCACTCTATGCTTATAATCATATCCCAAGACAATCACTAAGACACCATTAGTGAGTTCGAAGACGCGCTATAGAGTAGTAAGGCATTTTTTAAGATAGACTTAGGTTTGGAAAAAATATATAAAAAATGGAAAGGTAGTTTTCAGGAATGTCTCTTGTTATTCACAAATATTTACGTGTCAATTTTCGCCCTCTTGTGGCCGAACCTTATTTTGAAATGACCGCAAGGACCACTACTGATCGTTAAACGCCTGATTGAACCACTACATTAAAATAGTTCTTTTGAGCATTAATGTATAACGCTGGGATTGCTTCTTTTTTTGGTTAAGCCAGGGTAACATTCATATTGATTTAATAACTGAATTCATTTCAGTCATCTGTCAGCAAATAAAAGTTCGTACATTACTGTGTCCAACGCTATTTATTATGAAAAAATCACCCTGGCCAAATTTAAGTCCGCTTACGTGATGTTATTAGATCAGCTCGAAATAGAGAGCTTGAGGCGTTTATGTTAAATGGAGCGTTCTTCTTCATTGACTAGCATTGAATGGAAATCAATTTTTATATAATTGAACTTTAATTGAAATAGTTTTGTTATAAAATCTTTCTTTATTTTTTTGACAAAGAAATTAATTATTAAAAAAAACGTGAGAGTGAATTTAATTCAATTTGTAAACCTTCTATCAAGATTGGCTTTTAAACTGAGGATAATGTTCGAGATGGATCGAAAACTATGGAAAGAATGAAGGAGTTTTTGGATCAGGTAATTTTTACTGATAATTGCTTTCAATCAAAAATTATGCTTGGGTAGCGATCTTTGAAATTGAGTTTTTTCTTGGAGGCGCCTAAATACGAAATTTCAATGAACTTTCTAATAATTTTCGCTCAACTCCCATATTTGGTTTTTTAATGGAAAAATCACCCAGTTTTAAGGCTTGTGTTTTGCTTTATAAACTACTTGACCCTTCATTTTTCCAAAGTTTTAAACAATTTCATTATAAGTTTTTTAAGGGGTTAGTGTCCGCTGAAAAAGTTGGTTTAAAACTTGATATAATACTGACCTGGGTTCAAAAATTTTTAGATCGTGGTCTTTCTGTTCATCTTAGATACTCCTCTTCAATAAGTTCTCCTACTAGAGGGTCGTCAAAGTGGTTAAATTTGAGTTAATTTTTAATTCGTTACAAGGCCTCGCAAGGTTCTTATACCCGATTAATTTATTTCTATATCAAACTCCACCCTAAAACCGATTACATTAAATTTTTGTCCAGGAATTTTTTTTTAGTCGAATTATAGTAGTATTCTTTCTAGATTTGTTAATTCATCTTAACCTCCTTTACAAGTGCCCACCTGCGCATGGAGTGTTTCAAAACAGACGATTTGAAATAAGGAATTTCAAAAAGTGAAAGATGAGTATCGATTGTTCTTGAACCCATCTTTATAGGAATTATTTTTTTGGTCATTTTAAGACGTAGGATTTTTTTTTGCTTTTTCAAAAATTTTTCAAAAAAATATTTTCGATTAATTTTTTTGTGATTTTACAGTGTGGTCCCACTCTGTTTACAGCGAAATGCCGTATAAAAGCTAAAGGCAGGATTTTTGGCCAGTGAAAATTAAGTGTTTTCCGGTTACCCGTTTTTTGCATTAGGTCGGGCGACCATTATTTGAGCTCCATGACCGGTCAAAGTTCAGGTCAATGTCAGGCGTATGGACTTGAGACTTATTGCGAAAGAATCGGAAGTGTTTCGACTTTCTGATGAGCGTACTATAAACTTACAGGTCAATTTATTAATAAATCGTCACAACAAATTTGAAATGCTTAGCCGTAAAAATTGGCTTGTTCCCAAATGTTGAGATTCAAAAAAAGTCTCTCCTTCACACCCACCAGGTGAGTGGTTATGCCAAAAAAGATGCTGAAATTTGTTAATTTAAAAAATTAACCCTCAAAAATTATATTTATAGGCACTGGTATAACTGCATATAACAAAAACTTGCATTGAATTAATGCATTCCCGGCTTGATGAAAAATTTTAAAAAGTCCCAAAATTCCTGAAATTAAAAAATCAAGGGAACTTATGAGGGGTCTGTTCCGATAATTCCAACTGGCCAAAACTGATACTTCCCACTAATTGGTCTATGTGTTTCAAACACTGGTGCGCGGTGAGGAGTTTATAATAAGATGCATCCCTAGAAATCTTCATACAAGCGCTAAGACTTAAAAAATAATTTTGCTTCTTTTACCCTGTTAATTTACTTACAAATCAGTAATACCGTATATTACTAACACGAAATTTAGGGGTAGTATCCCAAAATGAAAGTGTTCTAAAAAAAATAATATTTAACAAATTGGCTAAAAAAACATTAGGACATGGTTCGCGGGTCCTATAATGAAGCGTTTTTTCACTTAGAGGGCGCTAAAATTCGAAAACGTGGAACATTCCGCCTTAATTACTAATGATCAACTAAATTTAGATGCAAAGAACCGGAAAGAAAATTGTCTATAATGTTTGTGGAATAATAATGTTTTCAATTATTTTAATACGTAGAGATGTAATTTAACAACTCATTTTTTTCATAATTTAAACAAAAAAACATTAAGTCTGATGGTTTGAATAACTCTATTTTTAGCTGCTTCTGTGGTGTGCGAAGCTGTAAGGCCTTCCAAAAAAATTCTGCCAAGCTTGTGAGTTTTACATCCAATCCATCAAGTTTGCCGCTGTGGAAACGATGAATAATTGAGTTGAAAAATGAAGTTGGAATAAACATATCCATATTTTATGATACTTTTTAGTAAGATTATTTTATATCGCCCGTAAGAAACAGTTACTTTGGATGCAGTAAGAAATGTTGACATTGGTTTAGGCGGGGCCAATAAGTCCTGCAGTTGGTACATTTTTTCAGAGCGCGATAATAATGAAAGAAAAAAACAAGTGAAAATTTATTTTTTACTTTTTTATCTTTCAATAAAAGTTCCATTCTTGCAAACGTTTATATTTTGATAATTTCTTCACTAACTTATTATCTGTGGAAATATAAAAAAAACACTTTCACGGTACATTCCATTTTCCAACTAAACTCACTACAGATTGTTTTATTAAGACGATATTAATAAACTTCCAGACATTGTCGGGTGTTATTGCGCGTAAAAGGTCTTGTTTTTATGTCTGCCTTATTAAAAAATTTTCCTTGATATGAAAGTTTTTTTCCCATGAAAAATGGTAAACATGGAAAAGTAGAGAAAAAACAACTTTCTTTTGAGATAAAAAAATTACCTTCAATTGCGTTTGATATTAAAAATTTTTCTTACTATCTAAAGAAATGGCGCCTATAACACCCACAATTTTTAGTTTGAAATTTTTGACACAGCATTAAAATTTTTAAATATTATAGTGCCAAATGGCACTTATCGAGTGTACCACCCGAGTTGTTAAAACATTTCATCCGATTAGTTTAGAAATGAAAATCGCGCGACCCAATGATAGTTGACTTACGGCAATTTAATTAAACCAAAACATTTAATGATGTGATCTGCCTGATTTTTTATGGGAGAGTTCAAAAAATCACAATTAAAAATTTTGGACTTGATTTGCAGGAAATATTTTCATCATTTTTCTAAAAAGTCGACATAAAATGCAAATAACTATTTATGATTTTATCAACAGCAGTCAGAAAATATGTAGACATGCATGAAAAAAAGTAGAGTGGTATTTTTCGGTTTTTACCCACAGATTTCAATATAACAAAACAAAACAAAATTTGGACACACAAATGCGAAAAATTTTCATAATGTTGATTTTTTTTACAATTTTACGCATTTCAAAATGAAAACTCGAACTAAAATCTTTCCTAAAGGAATAAAAACATAATTTTATTCAAGCTGAAACATATTGTGATATCGGTTCAGCTAACTTAATAAGCATAAAAATATTACTGACTTATATTTTCGTAAGTTGACGACTCCAGTCTGCTGGTATGGCACCCCCTAAAACTTCAAGATTCCTCGTACTGACAGATATCTGTGTTACGATATGAAGGAGGACCTTGATATTTGAATTGCGGCAAAAAACATGGCGAAAATATGATTTTGGATGCCATCCAAATTTAAGCATATTTTATTGATTTAGTTTCGGGATTCAGCGTTTGTTGATTGGCTGTAATTATCCGCGCCGATTGTAGGCATTCAAAATATTCAGACCTGTCCGCCAAGGTTCATTAATCCATATCAATTACGGAAGAGACCCTTTTTTGTAAATGATTAATAAACATTTCGGGCTTGATTTACTTTAAATGAGCTTTTTCCAAGATTTAGATATCATTAATTATACAGGCCAATCCTGCAGCCTGACTTGTTGAGTAAAAATGTATATGGCTTTGTTTTTCCCTGTTCACATTATAGTAATGTTAATCTCAGCGTAGCAATCACTGCCTCGCCAATCACTACACTTTAAGTCACACGCAAAAACTAATCAACTCAATTTCAGTATTATATTCCACAACGATAAAATCGATGAGCGGTCCGAGCACCGATCCGATCCAATATTGAACGTTTCATAATCTGCGGCTTCCGATCCGATCCACTTTTTCAAACTCGGGTCCGATCATTCACATTTTTTCAAACTCGCGGTCATATGTGAAAACATTTTGAGGCCCGAAATTTACCGATCCGATCTTGAAATCTGCTCGGATGCTCTTCCCTGATACATGTGCTCACTTGTGCAATTAATTCAATAATTTTTTTTTAGGCAAAGAAGAAGATGGCGAATGGTTGAAAGGTATTCTAACCTCCCGCCACGGACAGATAGGCGAAGATATTCAAAATTTTATGCGTAAACATCCAAACAGAATATAATTTGCGCTAATATAATGCAGCATTATTAATGTTCCAAATAAACCATTTCCGAAATTAAAACAATATACACTCAAATATAAAGCAAAGACTCATTTTTTATTGAAAAGATGAATATACCAAATTGCATTATAGATAATCCAATTTATAAATGAATGACATTGCAAAAATTTGAAAAAACTGCCAATAATAGATTTTGTAATAATTACAATGTAATTACTCGATATTTTTTGAGAACAAGCATGTTTCGATGATAATGGCATGGGTTATTTTGATTGAAAATGCGGTAGTCACATGGTAAGTTTTTTTATATTCGAAAAAATTTTAACTTTCTGAAATACCTGTAAAATTCTATTAGAAAATCTACTCGTAATGATTGTTAAAAAGAAAAAGAAACGCATATATAATATGATGGGTTTTACAAATGTTTTTAATTCCAAACACGTAAAATTGTATTTCTCGTTATTAATAAAATTTTCAGGCCGACGGCCCACCAAAAAAAAGTTTTTCATAAAAAACTGGAATTTTTGAAGGACAAGAAGTCGAAAAAGTCCTAATAACTTTTTTCTTGGAGGTCTGAGGAAGTTGGGCTAAAAATTATCGCCTTGATTAGCGCTTCTTGATCAACATATCAAAACCAATTTCTGAGCATTTTTTGTGAGAACCAATCAGAATCCTTGCTCAAAATTTTCAAAAAAATTTGAATTTTAAGAAATTGAAACTTCTAAAATTTTTTGAGACGAATACTTTTTTCGAGCTGTATCCAGTTTCGAGTTAGGGGACAACCTTGAACGGCCTACTCATATCACTTATTTTATGAAATTGGAAGTTTTAAGAACATGTTTTACGGCTTAAATTTTTCATTCAATTCGCTATTTTTTCTTTCCACTCAATTTTGCGGTTGAAATTTTCGATTGTTATAAAAATACAGTATTTGAAATGTAAGGAATTTCAGCTGTAGCTAGAAAACGATACCGACCAATTAGAAGTGAGATTAAACAAAATCATCATAAGATTATTGAACGCAAGCCGATAATCATACGCATGAGCAATTGCTGACTTAAGCTGAAATTGATAGCTAAAATCTAACAAACTGTTTATTCAAATAATATTATCTACGACGTTTCGGATACTGTTTATTCCTCCATTTTTGAGTAAATGAAGTTCAAATAGAAAAATCGGTGCTGATAGTACTTTTTCACGATTCCTGAAGATAGTTTTTCGGGTTCCGGTATTCAGGTTTTTAGGTCAAGATGTTTTTTCCAATTTTTTTTTATTTTTCAAACCGTCAGCTGAAATTTTCTCCGGTAATTTCTTTTATCCGAAAAATCATTTTCGGTTGTACACTTTTCCTGGTTTTTTCAATGAATATAAAATGAATGATAATAAACTTGTAATAATCGTATAGAGAAACTTTTCATGGAGAAAATCTAGTTGTTCGGTCAACAACAAAAAAATAATAATTATTCAATTTTTGGACTCATTTGAAAGACTATTTTAATTAAAATTATTTTAAATCAAAGATTCTGTTGTGATATCAAGACCGTTTGTTGTGCAACAATTTTCTAAAAACAATGGATAGTTGGCTTTGGATTATAATGAATGAACCGTTTTATTAATTCTGAAAACATTAATTTAGTATTAATTGATACAAACGTGTGCTGAAAATATTGATTACACCCTTGTGATACTAAACAAATTGAATTTTCTTGAACAAAAAGTGCACCAAATTTACAAAAAAATAATTTATCTTTATGGGACTTTTCGTTGCGCATTTAGCTGTTTTCAAGTTTTTTCAGAAACATTTTCTGAAAAACATGCTAACCGATGACACTCTAAATTTTTAAGAGTTAAAATTGGAACCAAAAGTGTTAAAAGTAGGGGTCGGGAGAACTTGATCGGATCGTACCGAAATGAATCGGATCGTATAACACTTTGATCATTATATATAACCTGCATAAATAAAGGGCATGAGTGTTGGTAAAAGATAACTTGTTTATTTCATACTCGGGCCATATATATACAGAATATACAGTATGTAAAAAAATTGTTCGAGACCAAAAGCTCCAATTTCCTCTGGATTGAAAGTAATTCTCCTGTCAATCCAGAGAAATTTCCTTTGTTGGTCTCGAACAATTTTTTTACATACTGTAAAACAAACAAATGTCATGTATGATATATTGTACATGAGAATACATACCAAGGTATTCTCACAGTGCTCCCGTTTTGAAAGTAAACCCCTTTTTCCCCTGTTTAAAAAAAACTATTTTCCAAGAAAAACTGTTTTTTTTCAAAATCATTAATTTATAATGAAAAATCCTTTTTTTCATAAAAATTACTTATGTGCACTTAAAAATCCGTTTTTTTTCATAAAAAATCCTATGTTTACTTCAAAATTACTTATTTTTTCCGAAAAAAGCCGGTTTTTCATAAAATTTAGTAATGTGTACTTAAAAAATCCGTTTTTTTACATTTTTAACTGGAAAATGCCTCCGGACAAAGTTTTACCAGGTATTTTTTATGTACCAATTATCCCCAAAGTTCGAAAACTTGAATACGGCTACATACGACAATTTTTCGTCGTGGCAAATGTTCAATTCGGCCCAATATCTAGTGATATATAGGCCCCGGTTGTAGTGGTCCACGACTGTGTTCCCAAAATGGCCATGGAAACCGACAAATGCCGTTTGTTTGGCCAATATCCAAAAAATTCGGGCATCTTCTAATCCCATCCAAATGCCTTTGCACAATTTTAAAAAATTAGTTAGTTCAACCACACCCATTCCTTTAATATATCCGTCGATCGTAAAGCCGAGTATTGTGGAAAAGAACCTACTCTAAAATCCGTTCTATTTGCCTTATTAATGATATCCATACGAGCCAGTGCCGTAAGTAAAGAAAAAATAAATGGCGAGAGTTTAAGGTACTGGATTTGTCTGTTTACGTTTAGGTCCGAACCAGATATGAAAAAGTAGTTATATCCACTGATCTCGGACATAGTTAAAAAGTAATATACTCGTGATGGGGACATGGCGGCAATCACTTTTTTAAAAGTGTCGATACAAATTAACTGCCCTGACGACCGCATTGACTTTTTCAAAGTCCTAATAAAGGACCACACCTCCTCCCCGGTTACCTCAGAATTAAGGAATTTTTGGGCCACCTCTTTCGGTGGTGTTATGCCATATTCGTTTTCTCTAGGTTGTGCGTCAAATTGCACAACCCTTGGTTCCGTCTTTTCTACGTTTTTTGTTCTTTCCGGTATTAGTGAGAACGGCTTGTTCGTCACTTTTTTGGCTTCCGGTTGTACTTCGCAGTTTGAATTTATCGCTCAAGCTTCCGATTTCCCTAAACTAGACCTTGAAAATACAAATCAGACATGCACAACCCTTTACGGTAACCAAAATTTTGAACAAAAACTGTTAGTTTTTGTTAAATCGAAAACAAAAATCTAAATGGTCCACTTCGGATCATTATTGATATAACCAGCATTTCCACCATTCGACTTCCGGCCAAAAAAGATCAAACAGGGTTGTGTTTTCAGATTTATAGCAATAAGTCCCTCTGGTTGTATGAGAAAACAAAATTTTCTGCAGGAATTTTTACGCCGAACCCGCCCTAACTACCTGTTCGTTTAAATACACTCCGCTGTACCTACTTAACTTCCCGTACCCTCAGTTTGTATAAAGACATGGAAACACGGGTTAAGGGATATAATTATATATTTGCATCTCTAATAAGAATGAGCTGTTGAAGGGTAAGTTTATCAGTTATAAACTTAAAGACAGTCATAATAAATAAGACAGTTAATTATTAAATAACAGTCGGATGTGCATCCTCAGTTCCGTCTTTCTTAAGCTAGTCTTTGAACAATGATTGGTATCACCATGAAAAAAGTACCTAATCATGTCTTCACCCTTTAAGAAAAAAAATTCATCTTCAAAAAAAATGTATACAATCAATAAAAAATATCACCAAAACAAAATTTTACAACTGGAATTTTTACAACTGTAAAATTTACAACTGTAAAATTTACAACTGTAAAATTTACAACTTAAAAATTTACAACTTAAAAATTTATTTTTCATTGTTTTTAATTATTTTCACCATTTAAAAACAAAAAAAAATATCATTCAGAAAATAATCACTATTTTGTTTGATTATTTTACAGCAAAAAAAATCACCATTTTGAATTAAAAAAAAATTATCATTTCCGAAAATAATCACCATTTTGTAACAAAAATTTAATCATTTTAAGAAAAAATTAACACCCTTTTTTTTCTAACCAAATAAGATTCGCAATTTTTCAATTTCCATTAATGGAGTTTTCGAAATAAGTTGTTTGAAATCTTGAATTTCAATCAAATCATTTGGATTAGCGTCTTCCCAAAAATCGCTTATTTTGTTAAATTCAGTGAATTTAACACATATTTCTTTCAACAAAGTCATATGGTTTGCTCTCACTGCTTTTTTCACCACAATGAAGAAGTTTTTTGCGTAGGGTGTTTTGAGAAAAAACCCATTTGAATTTCACAAAAAGATTTCAAATCGTTTGTTGTTTAATCCCATTATGAAACTCGAAATATCACAATTTATTATAGTATTATATTGGTTTGGAAAAAAATCTGTGGAAATGCATTTTCCGATTAGTTCACACCGTTTTTCGAACGTCAATAGAGAAAAAGAGAGTTTATTCACCTATACTTTACACANCAGTTGCCTCATAAGCATATGAATGACCAAAACTTCATGAATTTCCGATTGAACTTCCCCGATAGCGAAAAACACAAGATGTGATATGTACTGTTCAAGTCAGGGTTAAAAAATTATGTTTTTTTTCGACCTTTAATTGTATTTTAATTGCGGGCGGTGTTTGGTGTAATCCAAATTTGTCTGAATTTTATTACAACACAATTTGTGGGGTGGCTTAGTGCTAACTCAACTTAGGCCAGATATTTTTTTAATTATTGAATATTTATTAGATATTTTCATACTGGCAAGCACATATATGGACATACTATGCAAGACCTTTATGGATATCCTTTTATGAATCATTTTATGGAACCTTTATGGATCTACCGCCCTCAGAGTACACACTCCAAATATTTGATATTATACAACCAACGCAGCATGATTATCACCAATCAAAACCCTGGATTGCCGAATAACCGATTTCATTCGCAGATAAGAAAGGTCAACCAAATCACAAGCTCAGATTTGATTTTTCAAACTACTTTAGAATTGTACTCTGAGGCGGCTGATCCATATAAGTCGATTTGTTCATCTGGGAGCACTAAGCACGACCCCTTTAATTCGATCATATTTTCGACCAAATGGAAGTGTTTCGCTGAAAACATGTCCATGTGGCGATTAGCGGCACCTGTTGATGGTACAAGCTGTATTGCGTGATGTAGTGATTATGACATCTGTACAAACTTTGCAGACTTCAGAACCAGGCTCTGCGGACATTAATTTGGTATGATCATTAACGGTATTACTGTGACATATCCCTTTATTCACCTTTTGGTTAGATGCGTAGCACTACTTCTTTTTACGTGTGGTTTTTACGTTCGTGGCCTACGCATAACCACAAGGTGATACAGGATAACTTAAAAACTCAAACATAAAAATTAACCCAGATTTTTAAGTAATGGTATTTTTGGAATATGAAAAAATAAAATACCATTACTACCCTTATCTGAAAAACCAATTTGCGTAGGTTAACTAAACGCACCAAACGGTGAGTCACCGTCGGTGACGCTCAATCAGATTAAATGTAATGTTCCTGTTTCCGGGAAACATTGAGGACTTACTTGTTTCTTCATTATCTTTATTCAATTTTTCCATAGATCTGTTGGGAAAATCAAAACAAGCCAATTAACCCTCCAGCATATAAAAAAAGTTCCGCCGAAGGCAATATTCTTGAACAACTAATATTAACACTTCACTACAAGTTGAAAGTTTATTTTTTTCACGCAAGGTTCCCTTAGTTATGTGTTCTAAAGATTTTCCAACTCTTGAATTCCTGACAGCAAACTCCTGACAGTTTCTCAACGTCCTGGACAAACAAGGCGTCCTGAACTTTTCGATTTTGAAACAAAAACATTTTGTGAAAAACAGTGATTTTTTGAATTAAAGTGATTTTATTATTATTAATCATATATTTTAGGGTGCGCGACCGCGCAGGCGTCAAAGGCAAACTATTAAGTTTTCATGAGTGGGGATCATTCGTAACAATAAATGATCCCAATGATGAAAAATGCGTGCGCCCTGCTGTGTCAGCAAATTGCTCTAGAAAACCTTTTATTTTGTCTTCAAACTCGATAAAAAATGAGATGTAATATCGATTTTTGTCAATTAAAAAACGGCAAGAACGTAATCGCAACGAAATTTTGCGTTTAGACAGAATAAAATAATTTTTTGAATAACTTACAGAATAACTTGTAGAAGGAAAAAAATTTTGGTCATTTTTGAGAAAATGCAACCATCGATAATGGTGTGAAATGCGTAGTCGCAAAACTTTGAAAACGAAAAAAAAATATAAAGAGGCGAGAGTTATGGAAGTTTTATTTATTTATTCTAATCCTAAATTTCCAAATTTTATGATTAAAATAAAATTAAATTTGCCGGGCAGGTTTGCAAGTGAATTCATAAAATGGTCTCAATGCATCAAATCATGTTGATTCAAATGTCTAGTTTAACTTTCAAACATCAAATTTGAACAATATTCTCGTTATTTTTCAAGTTTTCCAATGCTACCCTATAATTTTTTGTTTCGAGCCAAAAAAATTTAAATGTTCGCCGGGGAAAAAACAGAATTATGTCAGCTCAAGCTTTGAAATATTTCATTATATTTTTTAATTTGCAAACCACAGTTAAGGGACTTCAAAAAGCCATAGCCGAACCATGGTTTGATGCGTGCACCATTGGATAGATAAAAATAAAAGTAATGTAAACATGGTTAGGGGGGTTAATATCATTATATTAACATCTCTCAATTGTATGACTGAAAGAAGGTTCGCGTGTATATCGTTTATTACGCGAGACAGTTATAATGAAGGGAATACAGACAGTCAATAAAGACAGTTTATACTTACAGAATAAACAAGGTTCGGATAAACATCCTCAGTCCCGTCCTTCTTAAGCTAGGTCTTTTAACTATGATTGGTATCACCATGAAAAAGTACCTTAATCATGTCTTCACCCGGTCAGGAAAAAAATTCATCTTAAAAAAATATATTTCAATCAATAAAAAATATTTACCAAAACAAAATTTACACTTTTTTTTAAAAATTTTCAAATTCTATTTTGAATTAAAAAAAAATATCATTCCGAAAAAAATCACCATATAAATTGATTTTATAAAAAAAATCACCATTTTTATTTGATGATTTTAGAAAAAATTCAGTTTTTTGAAACAAAAAGTAATTCATTTTAAGAAAAAAAAAATGAACACCATTTTTTTCTAACCAAATAAGAATTCGCAATTTAAAATTGATTTTAAGTAAAAAAAAATCACCATTTTTATTTGATTAAAAAAAAATTCACCCATTTTTTATTTGATTAACAAAAATTTCACCTTTTTTGAAACAAAAAAGTTAATCTTTTTAAGAAAAAAATTAACAACCATTTTTTCTTAACCAAATTAAGATTCGCAATTTAAAAATTGATTTTTTAGTAAAAAAATCACCAGTTTTATTTGATTTAAAAAAAAATTCAACATTTTTTATTTGATTAACAAAATGCACCAATTTTGAACCAGAAAATTAATCATTGTAAGAAAAAAGATTAACACCATTTTTTTCTAACCAAATAAGATTCGCAATTAAAATTGATTTTTTAGTAAAAAATCCCATTTTATTTGAATTAAAAAAAAATTCACCATTTTTATTTTGATTAAAAGAAATTCATCATTTTGAACCAAAAAATTAATCATTTGTAAAGAAAAAAAATAACACCCTTTTTTTTTTAAGCCGAATAGATTCTATTTCTTCGATTTCCATTAATGGAGTTGTCGAACTAGTTGCTTGAAATCTTGAATTTCAATCAAGTTAGTTTGGATTAGCGTCTTCCAAGAATGGCTTTTTTGTTAAATTCAGAGAATTTAACACATATTTCTTTTAAACAAGTCATATGGTTAAGCTCTTACTGCTTTTTTCACTACAATGAAAAAAATTTTTGCCCGTAGCGATTTAGAAAAACCCATTGATTTTTGTAAAAAGATTTTCAATCTTTTGTTGTTATCCCCATTATGGAAACTCGAATATCACAACTTATAATAGGGTTATATTGGGTTGGAAAAAAAATCCGTGGAAATGCATTTTCGATTAGTTCACACCGTTTTTCGAACGTCAATAGAGAAAAAGAGAGTTTATTGACCTCTACTTTACACATTAAAATTTTTTCATCAATGTCGATGATGCACCTTTGGTTAAAAAAAATATTCCGAAATAAAATAAACCGATTTTACGGTTAGAAAAAACCGAACAGTCGTCACCTTTAAATTTTGAAGTGCTTTTTTGCACAAATCTAGATTTGGAAAATAACACCCTGTTTCGATGTCAATCGCAAAATTTCGAAACTTTTTTCATATTGTTTCGTTGTATTCATAGTCGAAATTAACTCCCATTTGTTGGAAGTTTCTACCACCTTTCTAGGATCATAAATTTGTGCTACAGTTTCAATTGCTACTGGCTGACGATGAGCTGCATCCACCTTCAGAATCGTCACTAATTAGAAATATATCAGTTTCCGTTGAGTACTAATTTTCAATTTAGCGACACCATTATTAGATAACTTCAATTTCATTAGTAGTATATATTGATTGTAACCGTAGTACGCAATTATTGAAAAGTAAAAAAATCAAATTGAGTAACGCAACTGTATATAAGTAGTTTATACCAGCATGCGTTCCAACAGCATTTCTATTCTATAAACACAACAATAATATGAACAGATTGCAGGTCAACTTATACTTTTTAAAGATAAGGTTTCCTGATTAATTGTATTAGATTTATAAAAAAGTTTTTTTAATAACCATGATATTCAACATCATTTGAACTATTAACAATACTATTATTATACTGGTGACTACAGTCGACCAAGTGGTATCCGACACTCTAGAAAATTCTGTAAAACTTATATGTGACTCCGTAACATCTTGATGACGACGTGTAAAATTATTCACTATTAACTCAGCATTAATTTCAGTATTGTCAAATATTTAAAAATTTGTACTTTCACAGGTTATCAATGCATTCTGTGTTTCATAAATATGTATTCCTGGATTCAAAATTTTTTTCACCACTGTAGAATTTTTCGAAAATGAGATTGTTGTTTGCACCTTATTAGCAACATAAAATTTTTCTTGTAAAGTCCCTGTGATACATGGAAATTCCGATGTTTTCACGATGTAGTTGAGTTTAAACTTTGCGTTCAGAATTGATATCTCGTAAAAATTATTTTTGCATAAAAAATAAGTCTCGTAACTTCCTTTGCAATCTATTTCGTAAAAATTTCTCGAATCAAGTTCGACAAAACTTTGTAGTACTGGTTTTTTATAAAATAAACTGTCCCGTACTGGTATGAAAAATGTATCAATATCATGAAAAACACCCTTNATCCATAATCAATCATTTTTGAAATGTCATCTCCATATTCTATGATAGCTTTACAACTTTGTATGTCATTTATTTGAATGCAATAATTCACAAATAACTTTTCCAAATTACTATCACGAATTCGTCCACCCTGTAAAATATCAACATCCGCTTTTACATTATCAAAGTATGAATCAACTAAAACTTTAGCTTTATTTTCATCTTGTATAATCCTGTTCATATCAGAGTTAAAAGTTATTGAGCATAACATTTCACGAATTTCACACTCACTTGGAACTCCGATCCATATTTCCGTTTTTGATAATTCTCCTTGATTTAATTCAGAAAAAGAAGAATTTAAATTTCGTCTTTCTCTTCGACTCCGCAAAAGCCTCTGCCGGCTTTTTTTTGAAGATCTTCCGTCTCCCCTCCCAGTCTTATCAAATTCAATGGAATCCGACCAATCTGGGAGGTCTCTTCTCACGATCTTGGAAGGGGGGTTTTTCTTGTTATGTAAAATTTTTTTGAACCGGAATAACCGGTCTCCTCCCTTGAAACCTCGCAATTTTTTTTAAGGTTTTTTTAATGATCCGCACTAATTAATTACTTAAATACATTTTTTGTATTCAAAAAACCATTTTTTATCCAAAAATAATTTTTCAAACAAATCCATATTTCCGGCCATTTCGTCGGCAAAGGGCTCCACTATGACACTTCGATCCTTATATATGTAACCTGCATAAATAAAGGGCATGAGTGTTGATAAAAGATAACTTGTTTATTTGATAATCGGGCCATATATATACAGAATATAAGGCAGACAAATTTCATGTATGATATATTATATATCATACATGAGAATACATACCTATGTATTATCACAATCGAACTTGATCAGATCGAACTTGCTCGGATCGAACTTGATCGGATCGAACTTGATCGGATCGATTTTTTTCCATCCGATCCGACCAGGTTTTTTTTTCACCGATCCGATCAAGTTCGATCCGTTTAAGTTTTTAAAATCTCCGATCCAATCAAGTGCGATCAGATCAGGTTTTTGAAATCTCCGATCCGATCAGGTTTTTAAAATATAAGATCCGATCAAGTTCGATCCGATCAGGTTTTTCAAAAAGGTCTGCCGACCCCTGGTTTTAAGTGTTTTATTATACAAAAAAAACGTGATTAATTGTATTTTTTATCAAGTTTTATTTTCTGAGTTTAAATGACGACGACTTATGATATTTTTTCAATTGAATGTTATTCCAATGTATATTCCAATTAAAAATGCAATTTAAGTGAGAAGCCAAAAACATCTGCATGTTTCTCTTGCTTTGTATTAGATAACAGATTCGTACTCGGAAAATATTTTTAAAAATATGATGCCTAAAATAATAACGCAATAATAACAACAATTATAACTTAAAATTTATAAGAGATGATATCTAGCCCTCATTGTATGCTGTGATGCTTTTATTTGCCAAAAAAAAGTTGGGACTTTTTAATCAATGTAAGTTATTCGGTTGCATCACATTCTGCGATGTATGAACCGTAAAGTTTCTACAGTAGAGTTTTTCAACATTTGCAGACAAATTCATCTCCATTGACATTCTTCCAAACGACCTGTCACTTATGCTTTGGACCTTACAATTATGAAATCCCCGTGGCAAAAATTCCCACAAATTACAATTCACTAGAATTTATAGCCTTTTGACAGTTTCAGATACACGTGTACGAAACTATTTAAACTAAAAATAATGACCTTTCATGCGTTTAACCCTCCAAAGCATATAAAAGAAGGTTCGCCGAAGAATAATAGCCTTTCAGGAGGCTATTCTTTGAGCGTAATTTCAAATCAGAAAATGTGATTTTGTCGAAGAATTTTTCTAAAACAATATACAAAAATAGCAATTTGTATGGTGTTTATGACTTAAAAACCACGGATATTTCAAAAATGATTCCAAAAACATTATACAACCCGGAAAAGGCAAAATTAAAATTTCTTATTTTTTCAAATCGAGCTCAGGAGCGCCACTAGTCAAAACTAAAAAAATGCGGCAATAACGATCTAGCCAAGCGTTTGAATATAAATATATCCAAATTATCAATATTTCCTATGTATACCCAGAACCCCAGTCTGGGCTAAAACATGCTTAANCCGTATTTGCCAAAATGCACCGACCCCCTTAAAGCAGGCAAAAAAATTTGTCGGGCTTACTTTAGATTAGATTCGATAGCATCTATTTCGGATGGAGAATTCCCATTGGAAATTCATGGGAAATTTCATTCCGATTTCAAACACTGATTCACAAGACACAATTATGTAACCGTTACGTAATACGGTTTATCACAGAATCACAAAAAATATTACAAAAAATAAATAAAAGAAAAAATAACAAATAATTCATCATATTTATTTGTCTTTTCACTCTGGTGCACAAATCGTAGTTAGCTTGGGTACTTTTCACCTGTCAATAAATAGGATATTTCATATCAAAAATGACAATTTGTTACTAAAGTTTTGTTTATAAATAAAGGAATCCACAAATATTTGTTTCATTTTTGAGGACACTTAGTCAAACTTCAGCTGATTGATCGAAAATAAGTTAAATAATTGCGAGAAAATGGAGTAATTTTCGACCAAACATCAATAAAACTTCATGAAAAACGAAAAACTTGAAGAAACCCATTTGAAAATAAAATTTTTCCCACTACTTATTTTTTTTTCAAAAATAAGGACATAACATAAAAACAATTTTGCTTGTAATTTCACTTGAAATAATGTTTGAATTTAATTTGAAAATATCAAGCCAAAAGATGGGCAATTTCAAAATGGTATTGCGTTTTTGAACACTATCCTGATCAAAATTTGAAAAAAAAATTTTGCACAACTTTGTATTCATGATTTCCTAGAACATTTGAAAAATCACTAACGGTAGGAAAAAAACTTTTTTCGGGCCTTCCTGAATATCAAGAAGCTACTTGATATATTTTTACCCTAAGGCGTCCAAAAACTGTTTTGTTCATTTTCTGCAATAACATTTTAAGCTTTCTTGTAAAATATCACTAATCACCAGGTCAATTCTTAACATACTGGTCACTTAAGGGAGTGGGTGTCGCTGATTTGGGCCTCTTCCAAGGTCATTTCCCGCCAAACTAGCAAAGGTGATATTCCAAAAACATTTGTTACTAACAGAACCAACCTTCGCGGTAATTTTAAACTTAACAGTGATTTGATACAATCTCACCTACGCCGACACCTACGCTTTTAAAAAGCCTCCTAAAAAGATACGCAGTTGATGCCTTCTCCTTCAATTTTCATCATTTTCTATTATTTTTTTGTGTCAGGCGCCGGAGAAGCCTAACGAATGATGCAATAGCGCTTTTGTTTTGAAATTTTGCTTTCAGCGGACAAAAACG
>SCLH01000103.1:131507-147891 GCA_004367855.1 Oikopleura vanhoeffeni
TATTTTGAAGCATTTTTTCTGGTTTCTAAATTTTGTCAAAAATTTAGGCTCAAAATGAAAAGTTGACGTGGCCTTCAAGAGACGCCAAATAAAAATTTCAACAAAAACTCTCTAATAGATTGTCAAACAAGGCTTGTGCTTTCAGATGCAGTATGAGCCGAAAGTGTATCTTCTAAACTGGTGGAGGAGATAGCTTTTGCCTGAGCCTCCCAAACTGACCATTTCGAACAATTTGGCTAAAAATGAAAATTTGACATGGCCCCCAAGAGACGCCGAAGCAAAATTTCAAAAAACGCTCTAATGAATTGTTGAACAAGTCCTGTGCTTTCTGATGCAGTATGAGTTGAAACTGTATCTCTCAAACTGGTGGAGGAGATAGCTTTTGCCTGATTCAAATGCCTGATTGACATTTCAAAATTTTAATTTTTGGTTTTTTCGCGTTTTTGTCCGCTGAAAGCAAAATTTTAAAACAAAAGCGCTCTTGCATTATTTGTAAGGCTTCTCTGGAGCCTGACACAAAAAAATAATAAAAAATGATGAAAATTGAAGGAGTAGGCACTAACTGCGTGTCTTTTTAGGAGGCTTTTTAAAAGCGTAGGTGTCGGCGTAGGTGGGATTGTATCAGATTACTGTTAAGTTCAAAATTACCGCGAAGGTTGGTTCTGTTAGTTTCAAATGTTTTTGGATTATCACCTTTACTAGTTTGGCGGGAAATGACCTTGGAAGAGGCCCAAATCAGCGACACCCACTCCCTTAAGGGGGGTACTGGTCGCTGGAATTGAATTTTCTTGATAAAATTTTGGCCAACCAGGGTTTTAAGGATATTATTGAGATTAGCCAGTTTGTAGATCTAACTCTTCAGCTTGCGTGAGAAATAGGTCAAAAATTTTTTTGTATGCACACACTCCCTGACACATAAGCGACAGAAAAGGACCCAAGCCAATATGGTAAAACTATCTCCTCCCACGTTTAATGTCGAAATTATCTGAAATATTGATATAACGTGTAAAAGTGGTAGGCCAAACTAAATCTCGGTCAAAATTTCTTATTTCGCTCTATTTTTTTTAGAAGATGCAGAAAACCACCATTTTTTGGGAATTATCCGTCGGAAAAACTATCTCCTAGAATTTTTTTTCAAATTCATTCATTTTTTTTCTAAGCTAGCTAATTGTTGTGAAATTATTGAGATAAAGGATAGACTCAAATTTTCAATTAATTATATTAAGACAATTAAAATATTAATCACTTCATTTCCGCTGTGAAAAAGTGAAGTTAACTCAAACTGTTTTCCACAGAAAGCCATACAATTTTAAAATTGAGATGCTAGTAAAATAAAATTGAGTGAAACCTTATGTTCCTAAACCTGGTCTCCGATTCAAAATACCTTATCGGGTTCGTCTATGAAACGATAATTCTCACCTCTGAAATGGTTAAATTAGTGGTAAACAATATATTTCCTTATATTTCCGCCGTCTGTTTTCAAACAAAAAGAAATAAAAAAAGTTCTACATTTAGTAGAAACATTATTATTTTTTTNCAAAAGAAATAAAAACGTTCCTAATTTAGTAGAAACATTAGTATTTTTTTTAACAGGATGGTTCATGACGAAATTTCTAAAACTGAGATTTAAGACCCCTTTGTTTTTCAAAATAAATTATGAGATAAAGCTGATATAGAAAAATTTCAGAGAAATCTTAATAAAAAAGTAGGATAAAAATATATTTCGAACGGCTCATCGAAAAAAATTTTTATTTTTCAAAAATTAATTGCAAATTCTATGGGTGATTTGAACCTCGAACTTCAATTTCGATTATTTGTGACCTTTCCGGTCTTCTCAAAAAATGAAAGCCACTTTTATGGCTCTATGAGTCCAGGGTTTAAACTCGAAATATGATTTTTTAATAACCCACGAGAAGATTTTCTAAAAAAAAGTGCTTCGATTCATTTTGAAAAAAATACTTAGAAAAAAATCAAAAAAATTTTGAAAAAAAATTTTCGATGATTTGGTCGGTAGTGCACTTTGTTATCACCCGGGTCATTTTGGAGCATTTATAAGGCCTCAAAAAACCAGCGACCAGTTTCTATCTAGAAATTTTTCATAACGTTTAATAGTGAGTGCGTACAGGTTAAATATTGATTAATATTGAAGACACTCAAAATCGAAATACTACCACAAAACGTAAATTTTAACCTTTAATTTTGTTTATTTTCAAAATTTCAACATAAAATAGAAATTGACTAGTTTTTTCTGAGACTTTGGGGAAAAATTCAAAAAAAGGCTTTGTTATGGCTATAAACCAGGCTTTGCGGTGAATTTAATGCACGAATCGAAATTTTTCTATATATTTTCAAGAAAGAGTAGGCTTTTGCGTGAGGCTCCCAAATAAGCTGTTTCGACCACTAGGGGCAAAATTTTGAAAAAAAGGGCTGTGTTGTGGGATGCGCATCCATATATATGGAAGTTTAATTGCAAATAACAAGAAAAAATGAGAAGGAATGAATGAGGAGTAGTAGTCTTTTTAGTGCTTTTTGGGACGCCTACTAAAAATCATTTTCTGAGCGTAGGTTAAAGTATCTGATGCTCTGAATAATACTGGCAACTTTCTAAAGAGTTATACTACGTATTTGAAAAAAAATTATTTCTGAAGCCAGGCTTCTCAGAAACTTCACTTGAAAATGTGGAAAAACGCCCAATTATCTTCACATCCTTAAAAGGTCGAGATCACCCACTTTTCAGATTCAATGTGTTTTTTTGATAAAAACTACCGTCAGTTCCAAAAAATCTGAAAATTTTAATCTGGACGGTCTGAGTTAGTATAAATCGCAAAAACATGCTAGATTTGATCGAATAATGTAAATTGCAACAATTTTGGTTGATTACAAATTAAAAATACTTGAAAAAAGAGGTCTTCGATTTTGGTTTTTTGGTATCAAAATAAGTGGCTCGGCAGGGAACTTCAGAAAATGAAAAAAAATTAGTATATTTAATGTAAGAACAGTGATTTTTCGAGAAAAGTTGTTTGAGGCTGTTACAGCTGGTGTTTTTTATCATGCTGACTTCATGCTTATTATCTTTTACTTAGTTAATTTGAGGAGCAAAAAGTCTTTGTATTTACGATTTCAACTTAATATTTCGTAAAAAATATGATTGATTAATCAGATTTGTCTTTATTAATTTTGTCATATAATTCGAATTAAAATCCACTGAATAGTTCATTTTTTTGTTAAATCAGAATTTCTCGTTCTGCAATCAAAAAATAATACCGTGTTTAACCTATCAATTATAAAATGTTTTAAAAATGTGATCTATGTCATTAACGTAAGTCTCTTTCCATTAATCAGTTTTCAGTCCAAAAATTTATTTAAAAAAAGTCTGAGATTCGATTCTTTTCTCTCGGCCTGGTGGCTCCCGCCAGTCGGGCGTCCTTAAACTACAGCCAAAATGTCCCTACCCCTACTAATGCCATAATCGATATATATTTGAAATATATATAAATTATTTGATACGAACACATCCTTATATATTTTCTCAAGTCAGCCGCAGAAAAATCAACAGTCTTAACGATCATCTGGGGATAAGTTAAAATAACTTTCTTTTTTCAAAAATCGTGAGAAATTCCATAAAAAGGGATTTGAGCTCAAAATAATTCATAAACAATTGGGGTTTGACTTTGATATTTTTTCGTTTTGCATTTTTTAAGGGAAAATATTGATTAATTGACATTAACAAACCGTGACAGCCCTGGGTCTCCAAACTTTCACTTTTCGTTTAGACAGATCAATTCCAAAAAGGTTAGGGTGAAGTCAACCTTTTCATTGGCGGTTTTGATGCAACAATAACTAAAAATTTATGGTTATTGATAAATAAAAAATAACACAGTATAAGGTAAAAAAAGTTTTTGAAAATCCAAATTTTGTCCTGGGTATTCGCACGTTTTTGGAGACCAAGGGTCAAAAATTCAATTACTTTAAAATACACCTTTAACCCTTGGTGTTGGAACACCCAAAAACGCTCTGCACAAAATTGTCCTTCAGTTACTAAAAATTAATAGCTTTTGAGGTTTTATAAATTTATTTAGTAAAATTTGCTATACCCTGGCTCGTGGCGATTATGCATTTAATTTATTTAACATAAAATAATGTTATTTCTAAATCTGGCTTTCCCAAAGCTACAAATGTTTATCTTTGTAAAAATAAATCAGATTTGTCCACTCTATTGCCATAATCTGTTTGTCTGTAAATTTCACTTATTTGCTTTATAAAACTTTTTTATTTGACTACTGCCATGATTTAATTATACCCATATTAAAAATTGTGTTTAACCCCTACAGTCAAAATGGAGAATAAATGTCCATAATGTTGACAAAAAACTAAGATGTTCGAAAAAAAACTGGGTCATTTTGAGGATTCGAATTTACAGAAAATTGGATTTTTCTATTTTGCAACATTAACCAACTGGTTAAACTGCCAAAATGAAAAAATATAATCAAAAAATTAAATATATGGTAACTTCTATTTTACGTGTTATGCTGATTTTCGCCTATGCACTTTTCATACTAAAAGATAGGCATTTATAAAAAAAAGTTCACCGATAATTTTGTCGACCGAAAATGTAAACCCCCAAATTTGGGCCCCAATTCTAAAAAATAAATTATATAACATAATAGAACTTTTGAATAAATGGTTTTGGTTATAGAAATTCCATTCAGGGTGTCCGAGATGAGGAAAAAAGATTGGAGGAACGGTACACTTCGGCGCTAAAGAGCCAAAACTGCGTGAATTTCATTGTTGGCTACCTTGTGGTCAAAATTAAGAAAGCTTTAATCCGGGATTTTTTTGTCGAGAAAATTTCTGAACTTTTGAGTGTAATTTCGAGAAAATCAGTTTTGACCTCGGACACCCTATTTCCATAACGAAATATAATTTCGCTTATTGAATTATTAGTCTCATTAAATCCCTGAACTATAAATAAAATCTAACTCCAGAAGTTAGTTCATATTTGTTATCAGTTCATTTTATATTCTGGGTGCCTGTTCTATATTATGGAATAATTATACTCAATTCGGAAAAACATCGTTGGCGCCACGATGACGCCCCTATTGGCCTGAGATCGCCATTATGCCTGGCCAATCAGCGAGCAGCAAAAGTGACATTATGCAATGAAGCAGTTTTAGACGGCACAACGTACTTATTAGCTACATTTATTTTAAAATTAACTTTCAAGTTCAAAGATTAATTAGTTTTAATTAGAGATCAATCATTTTTAAAATGGAGATTTAGCTTGAAATGCAGTTTTTATGCAGATTCTGGGAGCAAAGTTTTTTCTACATAAATTGACGTTATTGATTGCTTTTAAGCAGTTTAAGATGCGATCTTAGCAGTTTTTAATGCAATTTGACCGTATATTGTATGTTTTCAAAGCATTCTTGAGAAATATTTCTTGGAATAATTTTGATGTTGAATCTGGTTGGAAGATAGATCGCTCTAAAATGTGATAAATTAGCTAGAAAAATTGCATTCTAAGCCTTAAAAACGTTACAAGCTTCAATAAAAAAATGCTGAACAGGTTGTGAAAAACAGCTAAAAGAACAAATCGTTAAAAATACAGGGCGGACGAATAAACACAAAACTAGTGTAAACCAAATAATTGATTCTCATGAGTTTTTACCGTATTTCTCCACAGTACCATGTAACGGTACCGTTATGATGAAAAATATCCACACTTTGAGATCATCATGAAGCATTGACTCATTTGACTTCATTCCCCAAAAAAGATTAAACATATCTTCTTCTTCAATTTTCAATATTTCACTCCATTTTTTTGGTCAAACATCATGTTCTGACACTTCTGAAAACTTCTCTCTTAATTATCTTAAATTTTTGTTTTTGACGAAAGAAAAGTCAAAAAAAAACGAAAATATATAATTTTGGGATGCTCACTAAAAAACTTAATTTTGAAAATTAATTTTTCATTTATATTTTTTATGAAAGCAAAAGACTGGCTTAAAAACTTCTCACACATTTTGTTAAATTTCAGCTTTGGCGACCTTTGAAAATTTTACTTTTAATAATTGAAAATTAAGTTTTTGAAATAGCTTTGAAATAACCTTATTAACCCTTGGAAGCTCCAAACTTATTTATTCGGCAGAGGCTCCCGGACCACTTAAGTGCTCCGACTTTGAGAGCTTATTACGGGAAAACTACATCCTAAAAAGCTGTGAATTGTATCATTTTCAAAAAGAATGCCCAAAAAACATTGATTGAAAACCATTGAAAACATTTAAGATTTTAAAAAATAATATTGACCAAATCTTAGTATTTTCGTATGTTGTTTCGCCATACTTATAATAAAGTGTTTTTGACTTGAGTTTGCGTATTTTTTTCTAAAAATAAAAGTAACATGCTTAAAACTCTCATTGTCATTTTTTGCCCGAAATGTTTTTTCGAATATCCAGAAAATTTTCTATAATAAGGCAAAAAAAGTAATTAATTTTATTTTATCTAAAAACCCATTTTCGCCATAATAATTAAAAATCAATACAGAAATCTTGAAATAAGCAATTTCAAAGTCAAAGATTGGTATCGATTTTATTAAATCATCTTGTAAAGCCTTTGTTGGTCATTTTAAGACTTAGGATGTTTTTCAAATTTTTTCAGAAAAAAATGATTTTAAGCTCAATTGTTATGTCTTTAAGTTTTGTAGCTCTATAAGACGTCAAATTAAGAGCTAGAAGTCCTTTTTTTCTGCAAAAAGGAGTTAAAATTTTCCATTCAAGATTTTTTGATTTAAAGCACATCGACCACCCGGTCAACCACAATGACCGGTCAAAGTTGTCAAACAACAAAGTTCGAATCTAATTTTAAAATATTGAGAAAGTTCATCTCTGGACAGATGTAAACAATCAATTTCGGATAATTTAGTGTATTAGGTACTTTTCACCATTAATAATTTGATTTAAAGCCTACCATTGATCCACTCATAAGTTTAATGTCATCTGGTTAATATTAAAACCATTATTTAACGATATCCTATCTAACCGTTCTCTTTACTAGTATACCGGAAGCAGGCAATTAATTTTTAATCATTCAAGTCAGAACAATAGTTGTTTGAAAATAATTAAAAAATGGCGTTCATAATGTTTTGACTCAGCAAAGGCCAAGGTCCTGTGGTTTTAGGGGGTGGTTTAAGAGGGTGGCGGTGTTTTGCCATGCATAGCGGATCTTTATTAAACCATAGATTGATAAAAAATAAAATATATTATTTTTATCAAGTTGATTCATATCCTTTTCCCAGCGGAACTCCATCTCAAAAACGTTAACTATCTCTATAGCGCGTGTTCGAATCCCACTGATGTTTCTAAGTGACTGTTTAGTGAATTCTTGAGGGGGGCCCGGTCTGATAAAAAAATGTTTACTCAGAAGAACTTGATCGGACAAAAGCTTGAGTGATGACACACCAATAAAATTTGGTCCCAATATCAAGCATCCTTGCCTATAATATACTCAAGACAATCAGCAAGACAACATTAGTGGGATTCGAACACGCGCTATAGAGATATTAAACGTTTTTGATATGGAGTTCCGTTGGGAAAAGGATATTGAGCGTTTTAAAACCTACATTTGACTACATTAATAATGTAACATTATGTGAAATAAAGCCCCTTTTACCATAATTTGACAAATGTGCAATCGTGATTGAAATTCGTCCGATCAGATTCGACCAAAAATTCGAAATTTAGCCTTAATTTTTCTTTATAAGAGTCATTTTCGAGTGTTTTAACTTGAAATTTGACTCTCTAAGATAAAAAAATTTCCATCTTTTCACAGTAAATATACAAAAATGAAATTTTGGGTCAGTTTTTTCAAGGGGGGATGGAATTAACAATCGAAGTCTGATGGTATTTTCTTCAAAAATTAAAAAATATTATTGCGCTCTAATTTTAAATTCCTGACCATAAAAACTCACCTTGCATTTAAGTTTTCGACGTTTTTCATTGGCACAAAACATGAGTCACATTTGACCTCGACCTTCTCTGGTGTTAGTTTTTCAAGTTGAGAATTTACAAATTGTATTATGGAATTCCATCATGAAAGTGCGATTAAATTTTACTAAAAAAATCGCCTTAAAAACTCATCCTGTATTTAATTTTTCGACGTTTTTCATTGGCTCAAAATATTAATCAAAATTAGACCTTGGCCTTCTCAGGAGGGTAGGCCTTGCGTTTTGGCATGGAGACGAGGCAGCCCCGAATGTTTGCTGCTCGACGCCCGACTGACCGGAGCCGAGAGAATACATCAATTCTCGCCAAAGCACTCATTGCTTACACGGTGTAAGTTACACTCCTTACATAATCATGCTAATGCCTGATTCATAAATTAACAGTATAAATAATATATTGGTTGATTGAGAACGATTACCTGCTGATTAAATATGCGGCTAGACCGACTGGGGATTCCAGTTCTTATGGCAGTAACGTTATTGAAAGAAAATTATTTGGGTTATTAAAAATCGAAAAATAAAACGATACACACGTTGGAATTTGGTTATCATGAAAACCGTTGTGTTTAACTCTAAGGGGACGAAAAGTCAACTCGATGGCCGAAGCTACCTTTAACTCGGTTTTGGAATCATCATAACTGTATAATATCAAACTATCCATAGAAATTCTCACAAATACGCGTCTGTACGTTTTTATATTTGAAAACAAGACTGTATTACAGACTGTAATTTACAGTACTATTTTTCGTGAAAATTACTACAGATTTCACTGTATTTTTTGGTATAGTCTCCAGGACATTGGAGAACCAAACAATTCTCATTTTGAAACGGGTGAGAAGGTTTTTAGACTCTTGTCTAACCAAAAATATAATTTGTAATTGCTCGATTGTGATTGGTTCGATTTTCGACAAATCAGAACCGAACTGGCAATTTTAATTAAAAATTGTATATGCGGAGGAGGGGAGTCAAACAGTTAGAAAGTTTTTTTCAACACACATTTCAGAGCATTTTGAAATCTTGAGAATGTATCTTTTTGGTCATTTAGAATTTTTTATTTTGATTGATTTAAATTTTAAAATCAGAATTATTCTTCAATTTTTTTTTGTGTATAATTGCATTTATTAATGACTTTTTGTTGCAGCATGAAAAATAAAGGGCTCGATTTTACTACACTGTTAAGAGTAATTTGTTAAAAGATTACGATAATCTTATTACCTATTAATTAAATGTGCAGCCAAATCTGTGACAAATTTTTAAACAGATAGTCAAAAAACTTCGTGAATTTGAACTTATCCACTTTACTCCAAAATCGACTATAACTTACAAGGAGAAAATGAGAGATAAATTTATTATGGACCATTTAAAGATAATTCGGAAAAACTTTCGGTCTGTTCAAGAACTCGCGAACACAGAAGCATTCTATATCCCTTTTTGGTTAGAATGCGTAGCCACTACTTTTTTTAACGTGCGATTTTAACGTTGTGGCTACGCATTCTAACCAAAAAGTGATAAAGGGATATATACAAACCCTCTTTGAACGAGCAGAAAACGCACGACAGTTTTTCATTATTTTGATATGGGCTTAGAAATTTTAATACTCTCTAGCCCACACTATTTCTGCATTTTTTAAATTCTAGATTCTGTATTTTTACAGACTTCGAAACTTATTTTTAGTTAAAACATTAGCCCTGAAGATAGATTAGCGAAACGTTGCAAAAGAATAAATAAATAAAGATAGTCAAGTTATTGAAATTAAACAGTTTGTAGTACAAACTTTGTACTATGAATATAATTACTATTATTGAAAGTACCTGTTTCGGAAGTATTATTTCTTTATTTTAAGTGATCTAGTCGATCATAAGGAGGCTTTGGGTCTTTACTTAATGCTTAAAAAGCAAAACTTAAAAATCTTTAAAATTTTCTAGAATAGGCAAAGGCGTTTTTAACTATTCAACGTTATGCAAATCTTGGTCATATCAGGTTGAGCAGAAGTAGAATCCTTAAATTCAAACTCATCTGCTAGTAGAATCAAAAGTACGCTCAAATTAAGCTTTGATTTCATGCGAATTGATCTACTAAAAGCTTAAGAAAACTTCGAAGCAGGACCACATTTTGTAATATAATGTCGAAAAATTAAATTTCTTAAAGTTTTGACATTTTTGAGGTGATTGTTGATTCATTTTATTTATTCAAGACTCAGTACAAAACGCAGAATCAGTCAGAAAAATCCCTCATTTAGACAAATAACACTTGTAGTAGTCCAAATAACACTACGGTAGACTATTTGTCTGGGAATCTTGTCAATTTATTCTGGAAATGCATTTTCTATTGACATAATTTATCAAAATTTATCAACACGTTCAAAGTCCCTAGAAATTGTATATTTAGTTTTTGGCATAATGAATAGTTTTTTTTGTAAATGTATTAAAAATATTTAGTTTTGCAAATGTTCAATCTACAATGTAGATTCTACATAAGGCCTCTGAAATTTGGCGCTATAGATCAAAACTAACGACAAAAAATTTCGTTTATTTTTCATGTTTTTTTGCATTTTCAGTAAGCAAAACTTTACAAAAACCTATATTAATAATCAGCATAACAAGCTAAATTGCGAACCTCGCCGACATAATCGATTGTGATTGGTTTAGATTTCAACTAATCAGGATGGGTTCAAACGTATTATTATAAGTGATTGCTTAATTTTTTCGAAAATTTTACATTTTTTGATGACTACGAAGCCTGTGGCTTCAATTATGACCAAAAATTTGAAAAAAAAGGTAAAATTTTCCCAATTTAATATTTAGAACATTTAATGAAAGTAAGCATGTAATTTCAGGTGAGATTGATAATTTGTTCCATATCCTTTATCAATGATGTGATCTTGTAATAAAATTGATGTTAATTTTTTAAAATCTACATCTCAAATCAAATAATCGGAAGTTAATTCCAGATTATCGCGCAAAAACGATTGTCTTTCACGGTATTTTATAAACACTTTCTCTCTTTAAAATCAGTAAAAAAGTAGCAATCTGTGTAATTCTGCCCGGATAATACCAGAATAACATTTTAGTAAGCCCGCTTAGAAGAAAAAAATATTTTTTGAGTAGTTGATGGGATTGTTGAAATATGTCACTGGTTGACCTCAGCTATGTGAATTTTAAATATCTTAATTGAATTTGAAATGGAAAACAAAAAAAAATGACTGGGCTGATTTTTCTTTCCGAAAATCAATCTCTAATTAGCCTTGAAAAACGCAAACAATCGAGTTTTTTGAGTAATTAGCGGCTTTGGAGTTAATTGGCTAATGCAGTGTGGAGAAAAGAATTAGAAGGGAGAAGGCATGGCTCCATTTGATCCATTTTTGACGAATTAATTAACTCTTTAATTTACCCGTTTAACTCTCGAGCTCACAAGGTCAAATAACATGCTGGCGTGGAGTTGGATCACAGTTTTGAATAAAAACAGTCACTTGAAATTTTATAACAAACTCGGGATTTAAAATTATAAAAATGCAATGAGAAAACCCAACAGAGTTTGAATAAGAGTTTCTGATTGGTTTACATTTCCACCAATTAAATTCAAGCTAAAAAAAATGAAATAAATTTTTTCGTGATCACTCGATCTGTGAGATGCAAAACCACATACAGCCTAACCATGAAAGCAAAAAAATAGTTTAGTTTCTATACAAATAGTTTAGTTTTGTAGAAAAATAAATTTTATTAGTATTTGGTTATAAAATTGTGATCAAAAGGTATTATTTTCCTACTGTTTTGAAGAATTTTAGTATTAGAATCGGGCTTTGTAGCACATTTCTGTTTTTCGATAAATATTTTCGACAGGTAAGAAATTTCTGAATAGCGAGAAAAGTAAATTATTTTAGCTTTACCCCTCAGATTCGATTGAAAGTTAAACGCTCAAATCCTAAACTGTACTAGACTTGACTCCTTTTCCGGCCTAAATTTTGGCCGGAATGATACAGATCCGCCGCAGAAATTTAAGGAAATTGACAATCATCTGACAACAAAATGAGATACGAATCAGACAGACTGGCTGGATTTTGATGTTAAAATGATTGTTCTATTCTTATTTGAAACACTTAAAAAGAATACGTTCTATAAGAGGAAAAAGTATCTAATTCATATCCGTCGGTTGAAAACTTGTTCAATACAAATTTTACAACTAAATTAATCGTCAGTTTTCATGTTATTTTCAAATTTAATCTGGAATAAAGTTCACAAAGATATATGTTAAAATAAAAATTCAATTTTTATATACAAAAATAGACGAAGACTTATCAGAAAAAAAACACACCAGTTCACAACATAGTTAAAACTGCTATCAAATACAGAATTAACTTCAAAATAGTTACCCCTATAACGCCAACTGCTCTATAACTGACTAGAATATGTTGATTATGACGCGAAAGCTTTCGCCCCAACACTATTTAAAAAAGTAACGATTTCAAAAAATAGCTATTATTTTGGAGTACTTGGAGTAGTAATTGCTCAGGTTAACTTTTTGAGACAATTACTCGATATTTTATAATTTCAGCGTTAAAAATTTGATTTTTTAAAAAATAAAAATAATTTTTGATTTAAAATTCGAAAATCTGCTATAATATCGATAGATTTATTTGCGAATTCTGACTTTTTGATCTTGAATAGTTAAATTTTTCACAAATTATAATCAAGCTAAAAATTTTATCTTGAAAAGCTTCAAAAGAAAATATATACTTTGTTTTCTTTTGTAGGGATTTTTCGAGATATAATTATTTATTATAAGTTCATTTTAAAAAATGGTTTTATTCGAAATAACCGAAACGTCAAATAAAACCATTTTTAAAATGAACTTATAATAAACTTTGTTTTTTATACATAGTACTGTTTACATATACTGTACTGTGTAATTTTTTTAATTATACAATTCTGGTTTGGGATTGGTTTAAATTTCGACAAATCAGAATCATTTTTGAATTACAAATTAAAAAAACAATTTCATAAAACAATTTAAATAAACTATTTGTCGAAAGGCTTCATTTCTATTTATTATATTTCAAAAAACACTTTAAATTTTGCTAAATATTGTTTTTTACGATGCCTTCAATACTTGAAATTGCTCAATTTGTTGATTTTTCAAATTTTTTAATACCAAAATTCTTGAAAATGACTCTGCGATTAGTGTCACCACTTGTGTAAATGTGTGTAAAACACTCGGCATTGTTTTGCACCGGAAACGTTCCGACAATGTTCGTCGGAAAGTATTCTCTCAAAAAATAACTCTTTTTTTATAGTCTATATTAAATTAATTATTTATTGTGGCATCACCTCCAAAACCGCCCTTTTTTGCACTTTCTTCCATGAATCGCAGTATTCTTCAATAATCAAGTTTATTTTTTGAAAAATAATTAACGACGTCTAATCCAAACAATGGTTTGAGAGATTTTTAAGAATGGTTACGAAATAAACACGAAATCTGTTTCGAAGATGGTTTTAACGCGATTTTAAACATTTTGAGAAAGAATTTGCGACATTTAGAATGATCATAATCGTAATAAGAAAATGCATAATTTATTTACAAATCAAGGTCTGTGATTTTATAATTAAAACTTAGAAGGTCCAGTTTGCAACCGGGAAAATCCAGAAATAGTCACCGCAGAATTCACTTTTTTGATCGACTAAAACACTTCCGATGATTTGAAATAAGAATTGATTGAAGTACAGCCTGAGTTTTCTTGTTTACTGCATGTTTTTTCGTCCGCCGGTTAGACAGGCATATTAAATTTCGCCTTGATTTAGGATCATTGATGACTTATTTTTAGCACGTGATGAAGGCGTTTTTTTTGTCCACGAAGGCGTTTTTTTTGTCCGCAAGTGGGATTTTTTTTGTCCGCTAATTTTCAATAAAATTTTTATTCGTTTAAAATTAAACTAATTTATTTCTAAAATTTTAGTGCACAGTTAAAAATACTGCTGAAAATTCAAGAATTTAATTTTTTTAAATAATTCTCTTCCAAAAATTTAAACGCAGTAAACGAGAAAACTCAGGCTGTACAATTTGATGGATGTCCCATTTTTCAGGGATCGTTCCCATACGACGCTATGGATACTTTCACTAAGCGAGTTCTGTCATTGACCAGTGATAAGGCACAAACAATAGCTTCTGTTTTAAAAAGTCACTGTTTAAAACAAAGTATTGTTATTGGCTTGAGTATCCATAGCGTCGCGACGCGTCGTAAGGGAACGATCCCCAAAAAATGGGACATCCTGTATACCTTTAAGAGCTTCAACAGAACACGAAAATTAAAATTTTGTAAAAATGTTTATTTTATTTTTAGATTGATACCTGGTTAGTTTATTTTATAAAAATGAATTCAAAATTTGTATTTTTAGGACTTAAGATTTTTTATTGATAATTTTTTTCCTTCAAATTGGTAGCCTTTTTGCGCCTGCACATTTTTATGGCAAAATAAAGACGAAAAAAGTCGACCAAAAATATATACTATATGTTAATTTTTTAAAGCTTAGGATTGATTTTAAACTGAAAATTTCATGATTTTGGTTCCAAATACGAATCTTTTATGGACATTGATCAGCGAAGAAAACAAGTTAACTTATTTACATAAAATCATGAAAATCAATTTTTTTACCGGATTCGATTCAAATATTCTCAAAGAAACCTCTCTGCAAAACTAGAACTTTTGTCAGCCAATCAGCATCAAATTAATTTTGTTATTTACTGACATTCTATTTGCTAAAACGGTTACATTCTTTTACAGATTCCAGATTTTTTAATAATCATTAGTAACGATTCATTAGTATTTTTTTTATATTTTCTAACTTGCTGAAATTTTGGGCTCTTGAAATCACATAATAAATTGGTTTTCCTAACGAGTTCATAATTGTTCAAAACGCTTTGAAACAATTCCATCACCAAAAACTTCTCTTAAAAATTGTGTACTAAAATATTAGAATTTCACGAACTAATTGCTCAATTTGTCCCGCGCGAAATTAACTTTTTTACCAAATATACAAACAAAAAACGGCCATGAAATTCAACAAGACATGGAGAAGACGAATAATAGTTGGGTTTTGGAATTTTGAACAAAATTCTTAAAAGCCGATTTGTTGGAAAAGGGTTTTGCATTTAAGTAAAAAATTGTGTCTCACATACATTCATAATTTCATGCTCACTCAAGCTGAACATGTAAAAATTAACAAAAAATCGACTGATTTGATTTAGCTTTATTTGCACGATTGCGTATGCAGACTTTCGTTCAAATTTTCAAACAAATAATAAATGTACATGTATGTTCGTCAAATTTCTTCATTTTCAAATGAAGCTTTCGTCAGGTTGTTTGACAAATATAAGGATTTTTTTCAAATATTCAAATTCCGGAATTTGTTTATTCGAATTATTTTCAAATTTTCTTAGTAAAAATGTAGACAAAATTAAAGATTGCCTTTTTGTTTAAAAACAATTGATGCTAGAGAGCTGAACTTCAAACTTTTTAAATTCTAATACTGCCCTTTTAAAGTTAAGGAAATGGTGCTGACCAAAAATTCGTAGGCGTGTTAGCAAAAAGATATGAATATATAGAAAAACGTAGGCGTGTTATTCCCTTTGTTTTATGCCTCATGTATGATAAAATTTTTTATGAAAATTCATTTTATGGTGGATTATGTGAAAAAACCACTAACTTATGAGTCATAACGTTGTTATCTGACATAGTCATAAAATAAAACAAATTTTATAGGGCATCTGAAAACTGTCAGGTCAAAAAAGCGAATTTGTTTGAATTTCTGCCAAATATAAATAATATCATATTATCGGATGTATATTATTATTTGGAAATTATTTTTGATTCAAGTTGGTACTGCCCACGAAAGCCCACGTTTCCAGGAAATTTGTTCGAAATTTAATTTTTATTTCGAACAACACTTGGTGACATAATATTTTTTGAAATTACCATGAGTCATCTACTGTAATAAAACTAAAACTTTAAAATTTTTTGACAGCACTTTATGAAGCTAAGTAAATCGGTGAGATTCTGATAAAAATCTGATGTGTACTTAGGCCACATAATGTTCCGATAGTATTCAAGTTCAGAGCTCTCTAGCGCCGAAAAACGGTTGATAAAATTATCGTCAGATCACAACCAATCGTTTTTATTCTGGCCTAATCATCCTAGTAAAAAATGTCAGAAGATTTTTGCTAACACTACTCGGAGTAGTCTCCTCCCTTTGAAGGCCTCCAATTTTCGCGCCTAAATCTGACCATAATTCCCCAACTTATTACCCTCTGAGGTAGCCTACCTCTGAAATGAACGAATAAATTGTGAGTTAGTTCAGCATTTGAGTTATTCATTCAAAAATGCATTTGATGTGT
>SCLH01000103.1:152729-198600 GCA_004367855.1 Oikopleura vanhoeffeni
TTGAGTATAAAAAAACAACCTTTCGGGCTTTGAAACGCGCTATAAAGGTTGATTTATTATTGATTTTTGTTGTTATTATACCGATCGCGTTACAAAAACTCATAGAAGGGTTTATTTTGCAGATAGGTCTCCCGTTACTGACCCTACTTATGCGGCATAAGTTATGCCTATCACTATGCAGTCGGTGAAATTCCTCAACCAACCTTATGACGCATAATCATGAGGTTGCGTTTTTCACAACATATTTTTCATTCAGACCAATTTGGGTACGGAAAGCACGGGCGTGCTTAGCGTACCCAAATGGGTACACTAAACACCGACTCGAAATTTCTGCTAAAACTTTTAATTTGAATTATAAAATTTTCAAGCTGTAAGGTTAACCATGATTTTGGTGTCTATTTTAATTCGGTTTTATATTTGTCGACGATATGGAAATGAAATTGGACACCAAAAATTAGTTGCCATTATTTTTGACGAAGGTACTACGAAAAATGAAAATTTTAATTTTTCTCATTAGGTCATCAATCATTTTTGGGGTCCGATTGAAAGGTTCCGATTGAAATTTTAAAAATATAAGACTGAAATTTGACACCAATAATCAGGATTTTATTCAAAAAAAAGGTATAATAAATTTAAACTGAAATATTCATTTTTGACACTTTATTATCAATTAACTAAAAAATTGCAATTTGTTGACAAAATTTATAAGAAATGTCAGGAGTACGGGGCCGAGGAGAAAACAGATTAGAGAAGAATTATTAACCATGTTGGGAATTCCTTCCCTCTGGAAAAGTTCGTCCTCAAGGGAAGTGAGGAATCTTGAAGCTTCAAGGGAAAGGAGACATAGGATTTCGAATCCAGAAAATTCCGCAGACTCTGTTTTTATGCTGGATATTTATAATCGGCTAACGGATAGTGATATGGGGACGGAAATGGAACTTTCATCTTTATCGAAACCTGCACTTACCCTTAGAAAAATTAGAAAATCTGGCAAAAATGAAGTTAAAGGATCGCAAGTAAGTTGATATTTTTGAAATTTTCGAGATTTCATGGATGAAATAAGAAATCAGTTGAGTTCCAGAAGCCAAGCAACCATTTTTTTGCACTTGGTTAAATAATGAAACAAACCCGAATTTGAGTGAATCCTCAGGCAAAAAATCAAAAAAAAATGTACGAAATGAGTACAGAATAAGGGTATAAACTTTTTTTATAGAATAATTTGGCAAAAAATGCTATTTTTTATTAAAAACAAGAAAAAAAGCTGAAAAGTGGCCTGAAAACTAGGCTCATTAAATTTGGTAAAAAAGTTTATAATTTTCGAGACTGAACTTCTAAAATCTGAATATTTGAGGTGGTCAAAATGAAAAACACATAAAATTGTATTTAAGAGATCTTTTTTCAAAAATAATATTTCACAGCTAAGGATTTTTTGGAAATAAGCTCGAGATTTTCGAACTAAAATAACATTGAAAAAATGACGATAGAAAATTCGGATTTGACACCTGTGATCTTGCAGGTTTAATCGTATAAGCTTTAACTTGGAAAGCATTAAATGATTGGGAAATAAATTTGAATGGAAAAATAGTTAAAATAGATTAAAATTGACATATAAATATATCAAGCAAAACAAACTATTTTGACGAGTTGTTTAGGATAACTGATCGTACTTACATTTGTTGGAAAATGCAAATTTCGACCTAAAATCTACAATATTTATTTTGCGGAATTTACTTTTTTTGGAATTTAAAATAGTCATTAGTTCTTTTTATGCGATTTGTATTTGCAAATCTCATAGAACTCTCGATTCATGTTGTTTTTACACTAAAGTTTAAAGGCGGTAAGGTCGTGAAACATTAACACCTAAACGCAGTGACTAGTAAATTAAGGGTGAACTCAGTCGAATTATTTTTGTTTCCAAAAAGTGTACTTTCAACAAAAAACTCGTTTGGTGATACAAGAAATTACCATTTTTGCGTGTTTTGCCTATAGGTAGCACCGGAAATAAATTTATAATATTTTTAGTGTCGAGCTTGTTTTAAAAATCCTTCGAATATTTTTCGGAATATTTACATAATACTCAAAAAGTGGTCTTGGTGACGGATTTTCTGTACTTAGAAACTCGTAATCATCTAGTCTTTTTAACAGTCGCAATCTGACTACTATACAGTCGTTTAGGGTATTGGCGTACCTCATTTTTATTTTTCCTATTTGAATTGTTAGTATAATACTAATTTGCACTTTTTCTTGGTTTGCTTTAATTTCCTCAGAAAAATTTTGAATAGAAATTATCTCAATTTTTACTGAAATGACGAATTTTTTGTTTCTTTTTAAATTGATTCTTGCTGTATTTTTCTCAAAAAATTTCTAGCATAATTTCAGATGATTTCAAGATAAGGTTTTTTTTTATTTCTAAGCAATTGCTGTCGATTTTCTAAAAAAAATTATGCTGGAAGTAATTCTTTTTAGTGGCTACAATTTAAGATTAATTCCAAGAATGTTTAGCTACAAAATATATAAAAAATATTATCCAAAATTTCAATGCAGGAAAGCTTTTCAAGACTGATGTAACTAGATGAAAAATATGTGTTTTTGGGAGAAAGTCATGAGAAACAACTATTTTATTTACGAAATATTTTCAGTTTAATCATCAGATTTAACTATTTTAACCTTTATGACTCATTTATCAAAGTAGCAGGTCGTCAGGTCTTACTTTGTTGATAACACCTGCTCAACATAGGAAAGAAAGTCTTCTAGGCTTATGATAAATCCTCACTTACACTGGTTAGTTTCGTAAATTGACAATTTCCTAAGAGAGTGGACACTAAGGGGCTATTATTTCGAAACGTTACGTTATCGCTGTTAAATTTATGAATTAACTTAATCAGAAAAATTCCAATTATTATATTCAAAAATCATAATATATTTTAAAGTTTGTTAATCTTAGCCGAATGATGATAGGTTCAAATTTGAGTCAATCAGAATTCGTCTATGACCCCCTTTTCGTCATTTTTCATGAAAAGTACTTTCTTAAAAAATACATTTGAACAATAGGTTCAAACTACTAGTAGATATTCTTATGATGATACTTACCACCTGGTTAACCGCGGTTTAACACGGGTGTCTCGTTAAAAAAACAACGAAAGTGGATATAGGAAAATTTTCGAATAATCTTAGAAAGTGTCCGAATCAAACTATTTTTTTCAATTTTGCTTTTTATATTTAAAACCGAAGAAACATGAAAAATAAGTAAAAGATTGTATTTCAAAGAATTCTGACCTAATCTTTTTTGACTTTAAACATCTAAAAGCCGAATTTCCAAATATTGAACTTTTATTCAACTAAGAGATCCAACAACAGATTTTTCACCTCTGAACTTCTTAGGGTCACAGATATTTATACACGCCTTTTTCTAACGATTTCCCGTAATGACAATTAAAAATGCTTTATAACTGGTTGTCTCACCGGTTAATTTACCGGTGTGGGTATTTTTTAACAATCCATTTCCTTAAGAATGTACTATTTAAAAAAAGTATTGAATTTATTATCTTCTTATGGATAAATCTGAAGCGGATGTGTCGCTCACTTCATTTTTTACACAGAGAAAAATCGTAATTACGCCTGAAATTATGGTTCGGCACGGGTATATTATACATAAAGCTCATTATCCCACAGCACCAAGCGCTTTGATCTTTAAATAAAATTAAAATGAAGATGAAAAGAAACTATTACGATTTAAGCGTTTTTAAGACAAATTATGAGGATATGTTTGTGGGTGAAATAACATTGAGTGTCAAGAATTTTTCTAGAAATTCTAAAATTTGAATTGCGTCACAATTGATATACATGAAGTGCCGAGCATGAGGAGCCTAGGCTTATCTCGTGCGGGGCGGGGTATTCTATCAACTAGAGCAAAATCAAACGGGCCAACCCCCACAAGGCAACCTTGTACAATGCTAATCTGAGAGACCGTTTTTTTGCAGTGGAGTTTTAGATTGCATTTGACTTTTTATTTGAGATGAGGATGTTCCTGATTGGCTGATTCGCCTACACTCTTTTGTTCCGAAATAATGATTTCCAAGATTAGGGTTGTAATAAATTTCAGAAAATGAATTTGTAAATTTATAAAAAACGAACTTGGAATCCAAATATTGGATTGTAAAAATATATTTTAAAATTAATGAACAAAACTGATTTGTTTTTCAATTTTTTTTAGAAAATCAGAAATAATGAATTAAAACTTGTTCTTTTTTGAAAACTTCTATAAAAACTTCAGTCCGAAAGTTTTTTTTTCAAAAAGTAAGTTAAATCAGTCAAAAATGTTCAAATAAGATCAATCGCGTTTGTAAGCAGTATCGATAACTGATGATTAGGCGGTGTTATTTATTAATGCGTTAAGCTCAAGCGTAATGCGTGAGCTTATTTGTCACAATGAGAATTTAATTCTTAATAAGTCTAAAATAAGCACAATTTTTATGCTCATTTTCAGAACTCGCATAATTTTTATGCTTATTTTTCAAAATGTTTTTGACGAAACAATTTCATCATTTTTGTACGTTTCTTGTTTTTTTCAACTATAAGATTTCGTGTGAAAATTCATATTCTACAGAAAGATAAGCTTACCCCGTTGATTTATTAATTCCAAATGTCCATCAAAATCGGGCCGTTAACCTCGGCCTTCGGACCGTAAAAGCCACTCGTCGGACATATATCATTTTCATGGTCGATCGGCTTATTCCCACACGCGACTAGGGCAGCGTGGGGGATCTGTAATCAATCAGATCCAAAGCATTTTAGGGTGTAGTTACATCTTTGACATTTTTATGATTTTAATTCGGCTTCAAACAACTGAAATCAAGATCGAAATTTTTTATAATTCCAATCGGTCTATGTCTGGGAAACAGCATAATAAGAAAACGTTATTGTGACGCCAAAAACTGTAAAACAAATAAAGTTAAAGCTAAGTGGGATGCACAAAATTGATGATATGAGTTTGTCAAAAATTTGTCATGATGTTTTTGTATGCCGAAGATTCGCGCTTTTAAAACTATTCGAAATTTTTTAGTCAATTTAGAAAGAACCGTCGGTTTTTGAATATAAATTTAAATTTAGATTGAAGTTTCAGAACATCTACTAGATTTTGTGATATTTAATCTCATCGTCGATAAAATACGCCGCGGCGTTAAAAAATGTCCACATTTGTCAATGTTTTTAAAATTAAAAACTAAATTTTTAATAAGTTTAATTTTTATTTCGAAAATCAGTCCATTTTAAAAATTAAAAAAAATTCAGTAGCTTTATTTTATGTCATTTGTAAATTCTCGCTTTTAGTCGGAACATAGTTCATGAATCCAGTTATCTAGACTTTAGTGGATATCATCTTTTTCTGACGCGATTATTTTATTATTAAATCAAAGTTATTTTTTTGACATTATCTGATGATTTGAAAAAATGCATTCCAAATGTGGGAATATTTTGGAGCATTCAGAATATATATATCAATTACGGGGGCTCCTGGTCCTTTTTTACTAGTTTTCAAGCCAACTTTTTTTATTTAATTCGGATTTTAAAAACAACTCATCCGATAACATTCTTAGGTAGCTCAAACTGAGCACAAATATCTTGTGAAAAATAAAATAAAAAAANAAAAAAATTAGTTCATCGGATCAATTTGTTTTATCTTTTTTCTTAGATTACTGAAATTGTTAAATTACTAGTTTTTCTTAATAAAATTGGTAACAATCGTCGGATTCGGACCAATTTTTTAAATTCAATTATTAACCAGATATTTGTGCTCTGTTTAAGCTATCTAAGAATTCAATCGGATGAATCGTTAGCAAAAGCTGAACTAAATAAAAAAAATTGGCTAAAAATCTAGTAAAAAAGGACCAGGAGCCCCCGTACTCGATATCCCTTTATGACCTTTTGATTAACTAATAGATGTGGGTTGAGGAAGCCAATCATAACACTCCTAAGACCCCTTTTAGCCACTCATGAGGCCGCTTTCTCTTCTTTTCAGCCCACATCTATTAGATTAATCAATAAGTCATAAAGGGATATATATTGAAGAGAATTGGACAAAAATTCAATCTCAGTCGATATTTTTTATGAATTTGGCGATATATTTCACTAATTATACCCAAATAAGCGTTTTCTGACGTTTTAGTTCCAGAAAATTCGTGGTCTCTATATTTGGAGATTAGGTCAGACTAATTGTCATTAAAGCTGCAAACTATACAATTTTTGTTTGAAACCAACTTTTTGTTGACTAATCTCATAAATCAAAATTTATTTTACCAAAAAAAATAAGTTTTTAATGAGTTTGGATAACTCATGGTCATCAGATGGTAAGCTTCAATTAGGCATCTGAGTGTGTGTATATCTTGGTGCATCCGGTAGTATTTCCGTAAATTAAAATGATTTAAATACTTGATTTTTTAGCTTTTTCCCATGCTTTTCGAACTATTTGAAGTTGATATTAAAAAACCGATTGGAGCCCCGATTACTTCCGGATTTTATTTTTGATTTGATTTTCACAAAAACAGTCATTTTATAATGTGACTTCAAACGGGATTTCCTGCTACTTCTAAATCATTAGTATTTTTCTGCTGCTATATCCGTAGCTTTTTCATCGAAGACAAAGCCAGTTTTGAACTTAATTGTTTTAATAAGACAAACATTCCAAAGTAATTCCTGAATTTTTTTTTCATGAAAAATCGGTTACTCAGATCAATTATAATCGCATTAAAATAATTATAATCGTATTAAAATAATTGATCATATTTTCAGTCGATTTTGAAATTATAGTTATTGTGCTTAGCTCGATTTGTCAAGATATAAAAGATGAAAATTTGACTGCTGTAAAAATTATTGATGTTTGGTTGTTGTCTCGCGGTCATCCGATAGTATGATCTCCCGCTAGAGGGCGTCAAAGTGGTAAATTCTAGAGATTTCCATTTAAATAAAGAGCTCAGAGTTCATGCCCCATTAAATTTATTTCAAACTTTACCCTTGGATGATTATCTTCAACTTTTTGCGACGAATTTTTATTGTCTTATAAAATACAGTCGATATACTCTAAAGGATTTGTTATGAATGTCAAATAACATTATATCGCTTTGAAACCACGACGAAAATATTCGGCGTAATCAACCATACGCAATTTGTGAAAAACATCGGGCGTAAAAAAACAAAAATATTTTCAGTCTTTACAGTCTCGTTTGCACATAAATCGCTTATGATTTATAAAACCGTCCTCTAAAAATTAACTAAGCCGAATATTTTGGTGATGGTTTCAAAGCCATACATCCTATTTACCATTTAGGCTTTTTTATATCACCAGCATGGCAAAAAATCTCCAGCAGACCCCGTGATTGATTTCATGTTATTGGACATTCATTAAAAATCCTGGAGAAGATATCCACTGTATTTTATAAGATAATCAAAATTTGGCGGAAATAATTAAAGATAATCTTTTTCGGATGAAGTTTAATACAAAATAAAATAAATAGGGCACGAACTGTAAGATCTTTATTTAAATAAAAATCCCTGAAAGCTCTCTACCAAGATTTTTTCGAATGGCCCCGAAACCACGGCCATTCGTTTTTTTGGCGGATTTAGTATTTAATTAAATTTTGCGGATTTACTGTAGTATTAAATTAAATTTGAAGCAAATTTTTTTTAGAGAAAAGTACTCCCTTGTCGACAACTTGCCCTCAATTTAGACACGTTAGCAAAAAATAACACTTTACTTATTAATTAAAAATGAAAACATGAGTTTTAGTATAAAACTCATTTTCGTAGAAAAATTGCCATTTTTTTCATGTTAAACGTTGTTTAAAAACGATGGGAATTAGTAGAAAAACTAATATTATTACGACAATGATTGAGTGGTTTATTTCGTACTAATATGGTACTCATTCTCAAGTTGCCCCGTTCACGGTCCAGCAAAACTGTAAAAATAGTCGAATTCAACCGCTTCCGGTCGTTTTGGGTGATTATATTAAAAATTGAGCTCTTGACATGGTGAGTTTATCCGTATTCGAAAATTATAGCGGGAAAATTGACAAAAATTTGGCGAGTCACTTCCGGCCAAGGGTCGAGAATTCACTCACCTTTCAAATAGTACACGAATGTTCTCACCACGATTAAGGACGCAATTAATTGCCCTTCAATAGGATTGAAAAAGTTGAAAAATGCTTATTACGTACACAAAACTTTCACTTATACAAAGGGGAAATATATATCAAATCTTGTGATTTCATGAAATACAGTGCTTGCGACCGTAGTTAATTTAGGTTCGACAAATCTTTTTTCACCTTTGGTAGCTGATTTTTTAATAAAATAATAAATGATCTATGCAAAAAAAATTCAAAATTTGACCAAGAAAGCGTTAAAAAACGCGAAACCGTTTTTAAAATTGCCTATCATTTGGCTAGGAATTTTCGAAATAAATTCAAGAATAATTGCAAACCAAGTAATAGGCAATTTCATGAATGGTTTTGCGTTTATGAACACTTCCCTCTTAATTTTTTTTTACATACTGTATGTGACATACTGTATGTCTTAAACAAAGTGCAACAAAAAAATAATGATTCGGATCATACTGTAGATCATTTGTATTTATGATTTTTTACAACATAACAAAAAATCAGCTACCGTAGGCAGAAAACGTTTTTGTTGAGCCTACCTTACGTACAATTTACTTTTACAGTTTTTAAGTATAAATCATACTGTATAATGCAGCTGATGTGAAATAGCTTTTAAAAACAGGCATTCGTGTGAAATAAAATTTTCTTGCTTAGGTGATTTACTGACCAATGAGCGCTCGATTGTGTTTAAGTCTTTAGATGAGCTAAGAAAATCATAAACTTTTTGACTCAATTTTGGGATATTTCTTTGTAATATTTTCGATACCAAAATGAATAATGATTACGATTCGCTATCGAACATCAACTGCATGGTACAAAACAAACAAGGGATACCGTTATTTGAATTGTAGATTTTTTGTCGGGCTGGTTAGAGCCTGTTTTTTGAATTTTTGTCTAAAATTCTGAAAATTTTCGTTTCAGTTAAGTAAAGATGAAAAATTTATAAGAGTTCGTTTAATTTGTCAAAAAGTACCACCAAATAAAAGCTGACGTCCAAATGATCAAAAAATTACTGCAAACCAATATGTTGAACCAATCAGCGACAAGTTTGATTATCTTGTTTAACATTTTTTCATTTAAAAAATGGAAATATCCAGAATTAATTTTTTGTCATTTTCGAAACTTTTTATGGTGAACTAATACTGTATAATGTATAATACTCGTTAAATTATCGCGAACTTTTCTTTTAGAAATGACTTCCGAAAGAATAGTTCGTAATAGTTTCCGAGTCTTTAAAAATTCCGGGAGATAAAATAATATATTTGAACTTTAGGGGAGATGTACCTTAAGCCAAAATAATACCTAATTGCCATCCACAAAGATTTCATAATACTTACGTCAAAAAATGAAGACTACTGAGCTGTTTATCCTTAAAATAGAGCCAAATGCTCTCAGTTGCTATGGGTTAAATCCTAGTGAACGTTTACTAAATAACTTCCTCAGATTCTTATGATATCAGTTCCATCAAAAAGACCATGAGTCTAAAAGCTCTCAAGCCCCCTTACACTTGAGCCCATCTGGCGAACGACCTGAAACCTAGACGGCCTGGAATCGTACGTTTGTTCGACCTCAAGTTTAGTTTATTCTATTTTCTCATTAATTTTAACATTAAATGTTGAGTTAGACATTCTGACGGCTGAAATGCGTTTTCTGTCAAACAAAAACCTGTACCAAATTATTATCAGAGCTTTTGTACATTATTTTTTAACCGTCTCAAGCAGATAGTCTATTTGAGAGCAAAAATTCAAAAATGATGAGAAGACAGAGAAAAACCATGAAAATGCAGTTTATTTTATAAATTATTGCAATAAATTTTTAAATTATAATCTTTGAGGTAAAATTTCCAAAAAAATGTATGTGTCAGAGAGGACGAAACGGAAAATTGCCGAATTTTGCTATTTTGAATTTTTTTTCGAATCTTTATCGTTAATAAAAAAATTTCTTCCAAAAAAAACCAACAGACTTCTCGCCAAGACTTGTTTTCGGTGCTGTAGTCTAAAACGAAAAAAAGGCTTTACAAATTTCATCGAACGAATTTTTTCCTGCTATGATTTAAAATTATTTTATACAGCCTAAGTTTTCAAAATAATTTGGATTTTAAGTAAAAGAGCTACTCTCTTTTTCATGTTCATATTTTTTCACTTTTCCAAGAGACTTAATTGGGCGCAAAAAATTCAATGTCGGGCGCTCCCTGCAAGCCTAGACGAGCTGGAATCGTATGTTGTCCAAAATTACTTTTCAATTATTTATCATTTGTCTGGCATTTAATACGAGACTGAAAAGTAATTTATCTGATGTTTGGGGTCATTTTTTTCAAGAGTTTTGCCTAAATTTTAACGTATTTATTTTAGACATCACTATCAAATCTACGAAGAGCTACTGATGAGTTAACAAGTTCGGCTGATAAAATGGTTGCAATTCGGCTGATGAATTCACCGAGTAAGTACAATTTTAAAAATTTAAGGTCATATCTATTACGGTACTTGCTGAAGCTTTTATGTCATTTTTTAGCCAACATTTTTATTTAATTCGGCTTTTGAAAATGACTTATTCGATTAAGTTTTTAGATAGCTCAAACTTAGCACAAATATCTAGCTAATAATGAAATAAAAGTTGGTCCGAATCGGACCATTTTTTTTTTTTTTTCTGGGAATACTGAAACTGTTTAATTATTAGTTTTTCCTAAAAAAATTAGAAACTATGGTCTGATTTGGACCATTTTTTGTAAATTTATTTTTCGCTAAATATTTGTGCTCAGGTTGAGCTATCTAAGAACTCAATCGGATGAATTGTTTTTAAAAGCCGAATTAAATAAAAATGTTGGCTGAAAAAGTGGCCTAAAAGCCCCAGCAAGTACCGTAATCGATATAATTTTGAAGGTCATTTGAAGTTAATAAATTTCAGTCGATACTCCTGAAATGAGTATAGTTTATAAGATTTTGCAACATATATATTCAAACCTGAATAGGGAGCTCAAGGAGCTATAAGTAGGCGGAAATTAATTATTTTCCGTTTAATCTTTCTAACTTCAATCGCTAATGAGATTCTTAATGGCCATTAACTTCATGTTCTTTGGCCCAGTTGGGCAAAGGAATTTACCATCAAAATATAATTTTGAAATTCGGGAAGTTCTAAGGACATCTAGAGCTGTATGAGTTTTACTCAAAACAAATGATTTTTTCGTACCGTTTATTTTTTTATAAGCCAGTTTGAAAAAATGTTTATACAATTTTTTTATAACGGTTTATTGAAATCGACGTAAAAATGAGATTAAACGTATAAATATAAAATTAATTAACCAGAAAAAAATCTAAATTCTGAAAATTTGTGATAGAAAAAAAAATCCTCATTGCGTAGGTTATCCTTAACGTGGCCCTATAATTGTAAATGCTATTAAATGTTCTTTGCGTGGGCGGCAAAAATGATCGCTAGATCAGGTTCCTATTATCAGTAAAGTATCTTTAAAAGCCGTAATCAGTGTTAAAGTCTAAAAATTAGAGTAAACTAGTTCAAATTCCAATTTTTATTGCCAAAACTGTTGAAATTCTTTCAACAAAAAGGTGAAATAAATTCGACTTAATTGGAAACAACTAATTTGGTAAAAACTAAATGTCTTTATAGCTCTGACGCCTGTGAAACCGTATTATGTTTATATTGTAGCGATTAAATTAGCTACTATTTTTAGATCATTTTTAATCTGTCAATCAAATATAGTTATCTATTGATGTTAACAGGCCTGGAAAACATTTGGTTTACATAAAAAAAACTGAGCCCATTTTACGAATCAAAATTTAATTTGAAAATGATGCATTTGTATAAATTATGACTTGTCCTTTCCGGTGTACCTGACTTCGGTATGTTTTAATCTTCCGAGTTTATTTATAAAAAAGTGGGCGTATAATCAAAAACTATTTGATGGATTATGGGCAGCAAAAATTTTTTTTTCGGGTTTTGTCATGCCGCCTTTTGTATTTATCCCTTGGTGGCTTTGCCCGTATACTTTAACCTCCTTACACCAAAAAATGTACTTGAAACATTTAAGCTCCTTGATTCATTATTTTTGTTTCCGGGAACGTCTTAGAGTTAACTCTAAAGATTTGGTTCCGGCGGCGTCAGCAAGGCGCCCCGGAACACTCGTAGAATCGAATAATACTTTTGTGGGACCGGAAGCTCATTTACAATGACTGAAACATGAATTATATACAAACTTCTATCCCTGAAAATACGATTCTTAACCACATTATACACTCCTTAAACCACATAATAAGCACCGAAAACGATGAAGGAAACTGAATATATCACTTTCACAAAAATACCCTATTCAAGATTATATATTTTTTTTGTAATGAGCCCGTGTTGTCTGAGGATAAATTGCCTAGTTGACACTTTTAATCAAAGGAGCAGACTTTTCTTAAGTATTAATTTATCCAAAGTTTTATCGACTTACAAATATTGTATATCTTTTAAGGTACTTGCTGGGCCTTTCATGCCACTTTTCAGATTTGGGCACTAAGTGATATTCCCTTTTTATTTTATACATAAAAAATAACACCCACTTCCAAAATCTTAAAGTGGCATAAAAGGCCAAGCAAGTACCGTAGTGGAAATAAATACTGGTAAATAAGTAGACATTTTTAACCGGAGACACTTGAATTGAAAATTCTTGAGGGCATCATTTTTTATTGTTTAGGTTTTTGACGAATTAATATTTTCTTTCATAAAAATAAACAAAAAACGAAATTTAAATTTTAGAATTTTCTTTCTAGATTTAGCATATCTAACACGAACGCTCGATGGATAAATCTGCCACGATTATTTTTTTTGTTTTATGTTACTCAGTAATCTAGCCATTTAACAAATTATATTCAAAATGTAGACGTATTCCCAAAGCTTCAAAATGATGGGAAAGAAAACAAGTAAATGTATTTTTGAAATTTGACCGACTTGGAACATTTTCAAAATTGCACTAATTTTAGCTTGTTTTTGTGAGAAAACAAAAGTCGTGGCAAATTTGTCCATCGAGCGTTATTATAAGACATATTATATCCCTTTATGACCTTTTGATTAATCTAATAGATGTGGGCTGAAAAGAAGATAAAGCGGTCTCATGAGTGGCTAGAAGGGGTCTTAAGAGTGTTAGGATTGGCTCCCTCAACCCACATCTATTAGATCAATCAATAGGTCATAAAGGGATATGATAAATTATATGATCCGAATGTTTTTTCAAATCATATCAAAAAAGTATTTACTATAGCTAATTTTATATTTCTTTAATTTGAATAATTCAGATCCAAATTCGAATCAACACGAGACAATCTTGAAGTTTTCTGTTCCAGAAAATGATGAAACAGATTTAACCGTCGCTACTTTGAGGTAAGCTTAAATTTCTTGAAATTCTCGTGATCTTCAGCGCTACCTTGTGAAATAAAATTCTCAAAATATGGTGCTCTGCAGCAAAATCAAACTTGCTCTCGAGCGACATCATTTATACAAGATGTTTCAAATTAGCTCTCGAGCGATATTATATCTAAAAAGGGCCTATACTTTCGTGTTCGTGGTTGAACGTATTTTCGAAGCTCTCATTGGTCAAAAGCGGGTTAAACGCGAAAGTAAAGGCCTAGTGATACAAATCTTTGATATAAAAAAATAAATTAATTTTCAAGAATCTTCAAGAAATCAGCCGATGTTGGTCTATCCAAAAATTTGGGAAACAAAACTTTAACCCTCGTCGTCCAGGAAAGAATTCAATCTCAAATTGGGTAGGTATTTTTGCTATAACGTGTTATTTATGCAATAGTTATCATATAAATATTTAGTTTGGCAAAAGTCATAGTCAACCAGGGTGAAAACATAATAGTTTATTTTGACTTAGCCACCTCACACAATACGTTTAACTAACCAAAATCCTATTTGTGTCAAATGCTGATTATTTGAACTGATTTTTAAAAACCCGTAAATTTTCGCAACAAAATAATTAGAAAATGGGTCTTCTGATGAAAATCATATTTGATCCATGATAATATCCGGTCAAAAAATGTCTAAAAGGGTTCTGCATTTCAATTTGCATGCACAAATAAAATTGTCTTATTTTGATTAATTCAATAAAAAAATATCCTGTATGGGTAAATCGGGTCTAACAAATCTATTATGACTTATAAAAAATCTTTATTCCGACGTTACAGTCTATTTTGGAGTTTCATCCAAAATTCGCATACTAAAGAAATATAAATGAAAATATCCTATAAATGGCAAAAATGAATTCTCTGTATAAAACTGGGTAGAAAAAGTATATTTTATAGCCTGCATCCCCTTTAGCAGTGTGTTTTGGTAGTGTTTTTGAAGCCATGAGATGAAAGATGTTTTTTATTTAAAAAGAACCTTATGAAATTGTATGTCATAAGATAATAAAAAGCAGTTTGATGATATTGAAGATTATGATTTTATGTTGAAACTGGATGAGAATAAAATAAAAATGACCTTTAAAATCCTTATTAACATTACAATTATTTCAAATTAGTTAGTTTACAATATTTCATCATATTCTTAAACGGACACTTTCCCTTATCACCTCTGTTACCTCAGATTATTTGAGATTGGAAAATTGTATATTTTGTAAAAATTATTTCGAGACGGAAAAAAAATTTCTTGCCGTTGTAAAAAATAACGAAAACATGAACTGGGAATTTTCCAAAGAAAATAGTTATAAAGGAAAACGCCAAGAATTTTCTGTATTTCGTAACAACATATTATTTACGCACGTTTCATACAATAAATTAAAGTTTTAAATGTCATTGAAATACACACAATAAAACCGTGTGATAACTCAGAGTACTATCGTAGTCGTTCAAACTCGATATTTCAGAATAAAAAAAATATCAAAAATAAATTAATTTATACAAAAATGTATATCACTTTTTTTTAAATTTACGTCAGGAAATAAAGTGGGATTTATATTACCCTATTTTGAACTAGCCCGCAGATGGGTCGTTTTATCTTTATGAATACTATTTATAACCACTTATTTTCACACATCTGGCCTTTCGGCAGCTAGCTAAGAGAGTAGCCTTTAGCATTGTTAATTTCCAGATTTAAGCATTCGACGCGTTGACATAAACATTTGCTTTGTGATGTTATTATATTTGAAGACTATACAGTATGTAATTCTTTTGCTCGAGAAAAGTAAGGACATGATCTCGAGATTTAAAATTCAACAAATCAGAATCAGTCTGAAATAAAAAAAAATGTGAAAATAATACCAATTTCCCTTTATTGCCATTTTTAAAGATTTGGTCCGTGTCTAGTAATCGTAGTTGGTTATCTAGTAGTAGGGACCAAATCTTAAACAAAGGGCAATAAAAGGATATTAATTTCATCCAAAATGGCTATTTAGACTTTTTCTGATCTTAATATTTGCACGATTTCTTAAACCTATTTTTCAGTTAAAAATTTTTAAACGCTTCACGAACAATAATAACAAGCTCTATGAAAAACAGCCAATTTTAGCATATTTTTCATTTACTTTTTCATGTCTACTTTTTATTAAACACACTATTTTTAGTCTGCAGCCAAATGATGTTTCAAAACTGGAATTAAAAGCTTCTGTTTCTGGGTGGTTAGAGTTGGATATCACAAGTCCCATAAAAGCTTGGATGAATGATTTCAAGTCAAATAATGGACTTATTATTAAAATTCTCGACTATAGAGGTAATTTCAGTGCACATTTTATACAAAAGGTAGCAGCATCATTTTTAGGTCGTTTATGGTATTTAGATTTCAAAGTCTTTAAGATATTTTTCAAATTTCCGGAAAATTGAACCATTTTTTTAGCTAAAAATTTTTAGCGTTTTTCTAGTACAAATGAANGCAAGGGTGCTTGATATTTGGACCGCTAAATTTGATCGATGTGTAATCACTCAAGCAATCACTAAGAAAATAATTCAGAAAACATTAGTGGGATCCGTACACGCGCTATAGGGTTAGTCTCATTTTTAAGATGCATTTCGGCTAGGAGAATGATATGGACTATATACTGTATACAAGATACAGCTCCCGAAATTCTCCGTTCTTAGATTTCTTTTTTTGCGTAATTTTTCCGGAAATATTTTTATACGCAAAAACAGCTCTCGTATGTTATAACATGTCACTCTCTTAAATACAAGCTCAAAAACAAAGTTCAAAAAACAAGCTCAAAAACAAACTCAAAAACTAACTTAATCATTATATTTATTAAAAATAGCTGGGTCCTTTACGTCATTGATGGCACTAATTATAAATTATTAAATTTAAAGATTTATTGTAGGTGATCCTTACCCACTTTTACAATCTGGCATAAGTGGTGGCGAGCACGATTCTGCCTTGGCTCCCTTTGTCGTGCTTTACCACGATAATGAAAATTTTGAGTTACAGTCAATCGAGGTGGAAACGCAACGACAAAAGCGAGCAGCTAAAAAAGAAGAAAATAAAGACTATGATGAAGAGTAAGTACTTTAAATGAACCATAAAAATGCTTTTTAATCATCAATAAAGTGAAATGAGGCAGTCAACCAAATTTTTTGAATTGATCAATTTTTTGAAAAAAAGAGTAATTTTCTAATTTTTGTGCTCTTAGCGGCTAAGACTTAGCCTGAATATCAGGCACTGATACTGATTTGTTAGAATTTTCAATTTTTTTTTTTCCAAGGACGTTAATGTTTTCGACCAGGTTATAATAAGAATCATATCTAAGAAACGGATCTCCGATCCCTTAGATTAACGATCGAGTTTGACCAATAAGGGCGTTGAAAATAAAGGTCAAACGCGAACGTAAATCTAAAGGCCCGGAGATCCCTTGATGCAGTGTTTTTTTTCCTACCAATGCCTAAAAATACCGCGCTTCCATTCGCACAGCCTCACTATGAAAACTCACCCTGTTCTCTATTTTAAAGCGAAAGATCAGTAGTTACAAATCTAAAAAAAAAATATTTTCTCTGGTTTTCGATAGATTTTTTTTTATCAAAAAATAAATTAACATGTCCCAGTTATGATTCAGATGGCGAATCTGATGAATCCGATAGTGACAAAGACGACTCAGACTCCAGCGCTAGAACATCTCGGCGTAAATCGACGAGAAGCACCAAATCTAAGGGATCAAGGAAAAAAAAGTCCAGGAATAAAAAAGACAAACGAAACAAGGGAAAGGGGAAAAAGAAGAATATTACTCACTGTTCTAGAGACCGAATGTACCTCAATTTCAGAGAACTTGGATGGGATGTAAGTAAACTCATTTTTATCGAAAAAAACTATTTTTTGTACTCCGTTGCCCTTATTGATTCAGATTTCTGACCTAGTTTTATTTGCCGTTTTATGTTGAACCTGGTTTTTATTAATATTTTTTCGGCGCAAAATGCATGAATTAGTATGTTAGTTCCTGAATTTAACATGAAATATATGCCAAATCCCATTTTTGTCGTTTTAATTATAAATGAGATAAAAAAATATATTTTCAGCATATCAATGGCAAGAAAATTGTATAGACCTTGTCTGATTTTAAAATTGAATGCATGCTTAGTATTATATCATTTTTAATGATCTTATCAATTGGGCGATTGGTAAATTCTTTAATATTCACGGGAATTTTGATTCTTTGCACCTGTGTTTTGAGGTGAAACGATAACGCTTGCATTTTTGACGTCTCAAACTATATTGACTCATAATGTGAGTGGTTGAAGCAAACTGTGCGCTGTTTTATTTCAAATATTGCGACGCACAAAAAATAATTTAATTATGTTTGAGAAATAAATAATAATTCGAGCTTTGCATCAAATTATCATACGTGGTAGCCAATTAAAGTTGGATCAGAAAATAAGCCTAATTATTTTTTAATATCCTTTAACCCTATGTGAGCATGATAAAAAAAGTTCCGCCAAGCACCAGAGCCAGTGTGCTCTACTATTGAAATTTGTTCACAGAAAGCGATAGAAAGTTGAAAGGTTCAAAGTTTTGCATCGACATTTCATATTCATAGATATCTTAATTATTTGTTCTAGAAAAACTAGTGAGAAGAAAGGTGTACCATATCACGTGATACGTCACAGTTAGTCTCCTACGAATTTTTATCTTCTCGAAAACGACTGACAGTGAATCTAGCCTACGTCATTGATTTTCCGCTTTGATTTATATCTCATAAATCAAAAGTCAATTTTAAAATAAATCAAACATTTGAATTGAAAAATCAGTGATTTTTTGATTGAAAAATGTTAATTTTTCCCTAATAGAAAGCAGATAATGGCATTTTTTGCTAATTATTTCGAAGTAATATGGCAACTGAAGTACAACTGGGACCAATGTTTGATTGGTTAATTCACTTTTATAATAACTAATTTTTTCAATGTGGATACTTGAAGTTGAAATATTAGATATTTCACTTCCCTAAAAAAATGTCTGCCCCTAGATACCAATAAATTTTATTTCAACTGTTATGCATGGCACAAAACACTTTCCTAAAAACTGGCTAATCTCCCATTTGATTTGTATGTCCAGTTCCGAAATAATCTTACGGAAGTGAAACAAGGCTAAAATCCTGATAAATCAACTCCCGTAATGCCGGAACAAAAAATTCGAAGAAAAATTCAATTATTTCTTTGAACCGAATCTAAATTCTTTATAATTTATTTGAAAGAAAGATCCTCGATCCAGTTTTTTTTGTTTTTTCGATGATTTTAGGTATGCGGAGCCACAATTGTGGCTCTTGCTCACAAGGGTTTACCAACCAAACTCCATCTCAAAAACCTTTACTATCTCTATAGCGCGTGTTCGAATCCATTAATGTGTCTAAGTGATTGTCTTAGTGATTGCTTGACTGATTACATACCGACTTAACTTTTAGCGGTCCCAATGTAAACCCCGTTGCTAAATCATAATCAAGACAATCTCTATGACAACATTAGTGGGATTCGAACACGCGCTATAGAGAAAGTAAACGTTTTTGAGATGGAGTTCAGTTGGTAAAAGAAAATCGATAATTATGCGTGAGTAGGTCTAAACACTTATTCCCTATCTATATGCGCCACGGAGTCAAAATTTGAAATATTTGAAAGTAATTAACCCTCAACAAAAAATGCCAACGACTACCCTCTTTAAATCATCTTTTAGAGCTACATTATCGCACCGGAAGGATATGCAGCGTTCAGGTGTCGCGGTGAATGTAATCTACCTCTCAGTCCTCAGGTCAATGCAACAAATCACGCTATTGTTCAAGCGTTAATAGCTAACTTGGTAAGTTTCTAAAAAGTTCAACGTATTAAAGTTAGTATTTTGTAACATTTTGTTTGTTATAATTTATGTTAAATGTCTGAACAAAACAAAACAATGTACCCTTGCAATTTCTTCACCGTAATAAAAAGACGAATTAAGGTGCTTGATTTGAGAATCTACTATTTGATAGTAACTACTGTTGTTCACTCACTACTATCGACTAGAAAATGCACTTTTGAAATAAATCGTCTTTTTCTTCTGCAAGTTTCGTTGGATTTAAAAATTCTGGATTTTCCGAAATGTCCTTTTTCGAACCAAAGTGAATCGACAAAATGAGGGTGATCTCTATCTCGTGAGTTCAAATCCCACTAGGTTTTGCGATTCAGACTCATGGGACAGAGATCACTTTCGTTATGACAATTCACTTTGGTTTGAAAAGAAATATGCACATGGTGAATTTTTTTAACGTGACAAATTTCTGAAAAAATATTACTAATCAATTTTCAATACATATTTTTGAACGCTCATACGAAGAAATTTGGCTCGGTTTCCAAGCCGACCATTTTCTAGCTTTTAAGGAAAAGTTTTCCTTTTAAAAGCCAAGCTGCAGATTTCGAGTTCTGATACAGCGTGAAGTCTTTAATTGTATTATTCACTCCGTAAATTGTAAAAAATCGTAAAATTAGTCATTTTTCCGTAACAATTGATTAAAGAATTACAACGATTTTCTGCGAGATTTTTTTGTCATATTTTGTCGAAAAATTTTAAATTAAATTTTAGTCTCCCACGCTAAAGATTCCAAAGCCTTGTTGTGCCCCTCAAAAATTAGAACAGATGACGGTGGTGTACCATGACGAAGATAACCGTGTGATATTAAGGAAATACAAAGAAATGGTAGTAAGATCATGTGGTTGTCACTAGTTAAATTACCGGCGCCACTTTCCGATTTTACCGAGCTACCCATAAACTATGTTTCAAAAAATTATCCAAAAAACCGTCATTGCCATTCTTCTGACAATCTTATTTATTTATTATCTTGTTTCTATCTACTGTATTTCATTTGAAAATCACCTCAATGTTTTCCGCTTCCTATCTGAAAAATTGTATATAGCTATTTTCCGCAAAATTGGCTGAAAAGTCGATAGGATTTTAAGTTCAGTTCCCGTCAAAAAATTGTTTGTTTTTTTTACAGAAAAAAGTGATCTTGTGTACTAGATTTAAACTCTTTATCCTGAAAAAAGGTCCCAACCTCTTCAAAAGTTTTAAGTCAATTTCATAAATTGACATTGAAGTGAATTTTCGAGCGTGAAATTTTTCGAAAGAAAAAGAGCTTTTTAGGCAAAACGTGACTAGTTACACAAGATTTTATTATCAGTCATTTTTTAGAGTTTGATTGCTGCCTTATTCAAGTTCATTGTTTTTATATTCAAAAATCGTATCAAAAATGGCCTCGGTATGTTTTTTCAGTTTGTTTCTGAAAAAACTTATAGGTCACCAAAATGGAAATAGTCTCATTTGAAAATTCTACCTCTACGACTACGAGCTACATGCGAGAGACTCTTACCGTTTTTTTAGCTACTTGGGAAACTCAAAATGTTTGCCATGTGGTTTTTAATAAAAAATATACAAGTACAAAATTCATACATCGATTGTTTTTTTATGAGGTCTGATCTGAAATTATATTTTTTGTTAAGAAGTCAACCGATGTACAGTCTATTTCCCCTTCAAAGGCCACTCATTTTCAACGTCGTCTCAAGTTTGAAAATCATTTGGAATTAAACACAATTTCTTCACTAATTTTATTTTGTAAAAAATCAAAATTTTAACAGTTAAAAATATGTGACCTTTCAAGGGGTGAGGAACTGTAGTTATTTGAATATATGCTTTGGTATCAAGAGTTTTCTCACTGTATTTGACGCTTGAATTGTACTATTACTTCTAATAAACTTACATGATAAACGTAGATAACTTTAGTCTAGTGATAGTACACTAACTTACCATTTGTGGAAACCCCTTGTGATAGAAACCTATTACCCTTTAATGGAAACCCATTACCATTTGTGGAAACCATTTTCGAAAAACAAGGCATGTTTAAGAAAAAGAAACTCTGTTTTTGATGCTTAATTTTCTCAGAAATATTCCAAAAAATGTGTGGGTTTCGGCTGCAGATAATTGTTTCCTGCACATGTACAGTATATCACGTTTTTGCCTTCTTTTTTCCAATTTGCATAAATCTGAATTCCACTGTTTTGGTTGGTTTAATCTGGAAAAGACGTAAGTATTTGCCAAAATTGATCGTTCTCAAACGGGGATAGCAAGTTATGCAAATTGGAAAATAAAAAACAAAAACGTGACATACAGTATGTGACAGTCACATACTGTACTCGTAATTTGAAACTCAAAATGTTTTCCAAAAAAATTCGAAATTTTTGGCTGAAAACAAATTTTCGAATTTTGAGTAAAATTACCCTGTAATGGAAACCCATCATCCTTTAATGGAAACCCATAACTATTTGTGGAAACCATTTTTCGCGAAAGTGGGTTTCCACAAATGGTAAGTTAGTGTATTACTGTGATACAGTATCACTGATACTATAATTAGGGGTCGGCAAAATTCTATCGGATCGGTTTCTCCGATCTTACTTTTTCGAGAATTCTAAATATCTGATTCAAGAAGGCTATCGAACCGAAAATAGATACATGTACTACAGCCAACACGTTGCTCCTGGATCCGCAACGCTAACTGTTACTCATCTAAGCGGGGGCGGGTAAAACGCGCCAACTAATCAGAGACGTTCGGGAATTGCGCAATTCCCCGCAAAATATTTTAATCCAATTAAATTGCTTCTAGAAGGACGTGAGTAATAAATGAGTCATAACAGAAGAAATTAATTTCCACGCTTGTTGCCGGGCGCATCGTGTTGAGTGTAGTAACTAGTCGTGTTATAGTATCTATTTTAGTCTAGACTGTAGGTAAATAACTCCATTTAAAGTTCATGCTTGTCAAGCATTGCTTGACAATTTTTTCCACAGCGGCCGGGGTCCCTAGCTATAAACAAGCTAAGTGAGGCCATGGTTTTGGTCTAACAGCCAATAACTGTGACTAAATCACATCGAAAAGTATTTTGGTATTCTCGTAAATTTTAAAACTTCGGAAATGCTATACGTCCTGTCACCTATTATAATTTTTGTCAAAACGTTTGTTGTCAGGTCAGTATGTTGTGTACTGAGTAGTAACTCTTAATTTTATATTAGAAGAACCACGCAAGATATATCCACTAACGGTAAGAGATTTTTTCTTTCTTGATCACGTGACCGGAAATTTGCGATCGAAATTTCTCATTTTTGCCTAATTCAGCGATATTATCTGATTCACCAGATATATGGATTACCCGCCCTCAGAGTACAAATCATAAATATTTGAATGAAACAAGCAACGTGCAAGATATTGCACCATCAAAAAAACCTTGATTACGGAATAGGTCGATCATTGGTCAAGATTAAAAGATCAACCAATCAAATGCTCAGATTCGCATTTTCAAATATTTAGGATTTGTACTCTGAGGCGGGTAATTCCATATGATCGGAAATCAATAACATTTCGCCAAGGGAAGATTTTTTTAGTCGACTTTATAATAACAGTAATAAGCAGCCATGGTTAATATTCAACACTTAGCGGCTAAAGGTAAAGATACTTTCATGAGTCGATAGTAAAATGTATAAAAGTGAAAGGGTATAAATTTTAGATTTTGAACATGAACAGCAGAACAAGAGTTCTGATAGCATAAAATTCTAATGTTTTTGCTGGATCAGATTATTGAGATCAAATTCTTCAAAATGATGAAAATAATCATTATATCAAAATATTAAATTTGCTAAACTTTTGTAAAGCTACAAAATGTACCAAAATCTGTATTTTTCATGTCATTGCATTTTCATTCGAAATTGGCAAAAAATTAACCATTTCACCATCATCCTTCTAAAAGTATTATTATGATAAAGTCTCAGTATCTATTCATCGGCATCAAGTAAGATGTGTTTTTTCTAACATTTTTTTGGCGCATTAGTTCGCTAAACATGAGGTTCGATGTTCTACTGGGGCTGAATTATTCGGCATATATATCCGCGTCCCAATTCGTTTTCGTGCGTATGTTGATCGAGTGCAGTTGACCATAAGACTGCTTGGTTTGATTACCAGTAGCTGGGAGGCGACGTAACGAGTGGTACGCAACGGGTATAATAAGCCATTCAAAATCCTAGAATTCAATTTAATCAACCGATAGAATCAGGCTAAAAAAATTTCAAAAAAAATTAAAATTTGTTTGAAAGTTCGGGTTCCGGTAAATACCCTTTGAAATCGTTTCAAATTGGATAGGGAAAAAATTCTAGAATAAATTTTTTTTATAAGAATATCGTTTGAATCTTGAATTTAAAAAATCATTTTAATTGATGGGTGATTTTTCAGCGATTTTTGTTTTTTATTGCTTTCTTCGAGATAAAAAAAAAACTTCGCTGCCAGTCGTTATTTTTTTTTTAATTTTTACTCCAAGTTTTTTTTTTGCTTCTTTTGATGCGTACATGAAGTTTTTCGGTAGGATCCTGACTGTGACCGTCCATCTTGACTCTATAAGTACCATACTAGGGGCGCGACAGGTGTGGAACGAAACCGGCAAAAATAAGGATCTTTCGAATTGGTCAAAATCGATTTTGGAACCTAAAAACTTTATTTTTGACTTTAAGGGTATGGTGGTTCCTAATTTGACATATTCCCGATAAAACATTAGCCAAACAGGGCTTCAAGGGTATTATTCAGATTAGCCATTTTGTAGAACTAGCCCTCAACTTGCGAAAAAAAATATGCCAAAACTTTTTTGTATGACCACACTCCTTTACACATAAGCGGCACAAGAGCCACCTAAGCCAAAACGGAAAATCTATCTNATCAGCGTCAACGGATGTTAGCTTTTGAAAGTTACAGATAATAGACCGGAATTCTTTCTTAGAAAAATAAGAAATTTTGGAAATTTTTTTACACGAATTTTTTTTTATATTTTAGGATTGACAACCGGGATAACAAAAATGGGATGCGTAAAATTAGTTTCTCTACATGTTGAGGCGAAATAAACCGCGTGGAGGTATCCGTTATTCTCAGAAGTTACAAGACAGACCTTTATATAAGCCCAGTAAGTGGAATGTGAAAACTTCAGCAATTTAATTTAAGTTATGGGTGTTGTAGACTATTAGCGAAACTAGCTGTCCAGATCGGACTTGGTGTTTGTACCAAAATGATTGTGGGTTAAGGGGGTCGGTGCATTTGAATCAGATTTGCCAGTTTTCAATTAGTTTCTCTTATGGAAACTTTTTTGCACTAGACTTTTTCGAAAACATTTTAGACGAGGTGCCACTTTGAGCTACTTTGTCATTATCTGACTTTTTCGATTGATTACTTTTACTTTGTAAATCGTTTTGAAAAACCTCAAAAAACGCGCGTTTGCTTTCAAATGTGTCTACTTAATTACATTAAAAATTTTTGTTTTTAATTGAAGCTCTAGCAAGAACCGTCTCGACCACCAGCGGAAATTTATATTATTATTGTATATGTTTTCTCGGTAAATCGAATTTCAATTTGTTAAAGACGAAAAACGACATTTTTAGCACTCGGAGAAATTATTTATTTTCATGGTTTAATTTATAAATTACGTGGTGATAGGGTCGGCTACCATTGGGCAGCGTTTGGGTGTGGAAGTGTTTTAATTCTGGATAAAAAGAGGCTTTGATGGATATTCTGCCCAACCGCTAGGTCTTCAGTTGCTAAATTATGATCAGAGTCGATAAACAAGAGCAAGAGAAAACAAAAAAGACATCATTTTAATATGTGAAGTAGTCATTTTCGAATTTTCGCTAAGTTACAGAAATTGTTGAATTTTTTTATTGCAAGAATGGGGAAATTTTAATAGTTATTTCACCGAAAGTTCCGAATCCCAAAGTGGCATGGTTGAAAATTTTTTTCGTTGATTTAAACAAATACGTAAATAATTGATGAAGGAAAAAGACTTTGTATATGTTCGAGTCTTTTCAAAATTCTGGCATTAATTTGTCGAATTCGTGTTAATTCGAACTTCAATGTCTTAAAGCATGTAGTTCGAAATATTCTGTGATTCAACCGAGTTGCCTGGGTATGAAACCTTACTTTGGTGGTTATTTGAGAATGTATTTAGCAGTTAAAAGTTTTTATCAGAGCCCTACACTGTCAAAGCCCCCTTATAGGATCCTTATTCAAAAAAACTTGTTATTTTGTTTGGTTGAATCAATTTCAACTTAATGCTGCCAATGATCCGTCGTAGGGCACGTATTTTGTGTGTCTCGAGATCATTTTTGCCGGTGTTATATTCGATACATTCTGTAGACTGTTACAATGCAGCTGGGTGATGGCTTTTAACAGGTCGATTTTACCGTAGTAACTCTAAACCCACACTATGAGACGTTCTGACTTTTTCTATCCCTTGTGAAGTAAAATCATGTCTTTTAACTTTAGTTTATTTTTCTTTTGTTTGGTCGCATCTCACAATCGTGCATAAGAAATCCATTTTTTCTTTTTGAGCACGTTTCACTTATTATAATTTATGTTTTTTATATTGTTTTTCCGAATATAAAATTCAAGCGCGCTATTGGTCATCTTTTTGCCAGCATGACATAGTTCAAAATCATGCTTCTACCAGAAGACACCGACTGATCGTGGTGCACACGCTTCTGCTTAATTTTTCAAGAATCTTCGAAATGCCTTTGTGACCAGTTTTGTAATTTTTGTTTTATTTTTACGTCACTGAATTCTCATTACTACTTTGGATTATACGTTTCGCTAATCGTTATCCTGTCCCCATTCCTCTTGCGTATTTTACGCCGATCGTTCATTTTTGACCACGGAGAAACAATGTTAGAATTAAATGTTTTAATGCCAAAGAAGTGTTCTTATTTTATCCAAGCTGGGACAAAACTATTTTCACCACGGCGGTCCCAACCTTGGCCAGCAGAAGGAAAGTTATTATTTTTACTGATTTGTTTCATCAATTTTTATTTACAGCTATTAAATTTGAAGTTGAAAATATATTCCAATAGATTTTTTGCCGAAAGCAAACTGCCCTTCTCTGTGAAATATTAGTGGCCACTTTTATTTCATGGCCTCGGTTATTAATTCCTTGAATTTTTCTGTGAATGTAGTCTAAATCTGATGGCAATATTTCATGTAGATCCATTTGTGTTTAATCATTTTTGGTTTAAGCTTGGTATTACGTAGGGTTTCCAGTATTGGGTTATTGCAAACACCTTTTTGCCAGTTGATTATTTTTGCTTCATTTCTGAAAGTTAATATTTTGACCGAAGAAAACCAACAGATTTGATTTTTTTCAACAAAATTTGTACACATTTTTTACTCCAAATACAATGATGGGCCTAATTTTTCAAAGCTTTTACCATATCCTGTTTCGAGACGTTTACTACAATCGAATTACCAGAAACGCCAATTCATAATTTGCACAAAAAAAATATAAACGTACTTTTTTAAGATTATTTTCCCTCAAGAATATTTGGTTTTTAAATGTGACAGAGAAGTTCAACTTTGTTTGTTTTTAATTTCAGTTGTGTTTTTTTTTAGACGCGGATTGCGTTTCACCGCGCAGACTGTATGAAGTACCAAAACGTTTTTGTTGCATTCAGCTGAACTAAAAAAAGCTCAGGCTAATTTTTTTTTCTTTTTAATTTTTATCGACAAAAATTGTCAAAATTCAGAGGCTTTTCAATGACCTAAATGACAAATATGGGTATCATACCAAACTAGAGAAATTCTAAGACTAATGGCTGAAAATAAAAATTCCAAATTAAGTTTCTTGCCGTTTATATAATGACAAACTGGTAAAATATCTGTCGCGTCTAAAAACAATACAAGGGTTTCTTTTTTTAGCTGGCCACCTTCTATGACGTTGCGGGACAAATTAGTATTTGATAATGTTTTTTTGCATTTACTGCCAACTAAAAATGTTATAATTTTCGTTTGTTCTTCTGTATATCACGGATTGTCTACACTTTACTCGCCTTGAGCCTATATTTGTGAATGATTCCCTGAAAAAGAAAAATTGAGTTTCGATTTTTTTTCTAATTTTTCCACTGAAGTACCTCCTATATGGATCTCCGTTCCTGATACGGTTGTCCTGACGACACTTCTCCATGAGCTTATTTTTTAGTTGCAGTTGATGCAAAAAGTTTCCTGAAAGCCTTATGGTTTTCCCGATGTAATGGAAGGGGTTGGCCCCTTAAAAAAAATCTACCTTAAACCATTTAAAATACCCCGTTTAAATTTATTTACTTTCACAGATCTTCGACTTGTTTCTTCCTTTAGCAATCACCGATACGATCTTGTCTCAATAAACTTCTTCGAATTGCTCTCATTGTGATCCGGTTTTTCTTTATACTATTCTCTATGAAATTAATGGATTCAACTCAGCAGGCCGGTACGCATACAAGTTAGTCGTCGGCTGCCTGGAATTTCGATTTTTCAAGCATTCGTTTATTGAGAGTAGATTGAACGTAGAATAATGCTCAGATTCAACCGGTAAGTTAAAATAGTATGTCACAATTACAGGGCGTTTTTACGGATGATGTTGTGGGAGTGTATTTTATTGTCGCGTCTTTCTAACATGTTCTATACAGTAGATTGTTGATTGAATAATATCAATGATAACTGCACCAGTTCTAAAATAATCAATTTATACAAAAATTCTTTTATTTTGCTAGTAATTTAATTCAATGACATTTGCGTCTAACAAATCAAATACGCAGCCTTTTATTGTTTTTCTGTTAAAACGTGTGACTTGACGTTTCCTTGTTCGCGTTAATCTACAAATCCTAAAATTTTAAATCAATCGTTGTGATGTGGACGTTTTGGTGAATCAAACCTAGTAATTCGAAGAAATCTTGAATTCATATTTAATTAGATCTTTCTTATTTTGTTTCTTGCAATCGGATTTGGGCTTTGTTGATATTTAGCTAATTTCTTATTCCTGGACTAAAAAATTATTTGTAATATTCGCGATATGTCAACACAATGTTTTTCATGATGTGTTTTTTTCACTTCTCAAAGATAAGAGAAATTTTTTTTTTCTCTGTTCATTACTACAGCTGGAGAATATGTTCAATATCTGATGGATTGTTACCATCCACAAAGAATTCTTGTGGCGCCGTAAGAAGCATTTTTCAAATATTCCTGCGAGGTAGTATCAGGATTCAAGAATAATTTAAATCAGATTCGCTCTGGAGATATTTTCGTTTAATTGAGGTTAATATACTTCAAACCTGAACCTAGGCGCGCCTACTGTTTCAAACATGCCGAGACACAAATGTACTTTCACTTTTATTTTCAAAGACATGGACAAACGGCAATCGCTTATTATTTATAGACTATTATGGTCTGCTAGACACGTTTTTTTCTCTGCGTTGAGCTTCGTTTTTTGGTTTTTGAGCGGACCAAAATAGGAAGCTATCTCTCTCTTTGTCTTTTGATAGCCCTTTGACCTGCTCCGCATGCCTAGAATTGAGTCAATAGTAGTTCATTTGTTAAGTCGGATTTAATTGACACCCCCTCAGACAGGGCAGACGCCAAACGACCTCCGTCAAAATGCGGCTTATCTTTCTATTGAAGTCCTCACTGCTGTTTAGCAAGTTTGCAAATTGGTCACTTTAAAAATTATATCCTCAGGCATGAATTTTCCAAATCGCCTAGATTTGTTTTGAGAGGGACTTGCCGATCCCCGTGAGGTCTCATGGGACTCTTTTGTCCGTTCCTATTTAACTTAAATATTGATTATTCCATACCAATTTTCGAAAAAAGGTTGAGTTAGTAAATGGTCTTTATAATTTATAACTGATTTAATATCATTTTAAAATCGTAATTATTTCAGAATTACGATTCCAACAGTATGGCGCCGAACGCAACTGAAAATGTGACTGGTCTTAAATATGGAATTTGACTTCAATATTTGGCCCTTTTTCTTCAGGTAGATGCCAAATCGTTATATCGGGAGCCTATCGCGAAATGTTTTTTGCCGCACTATTTCGACGATATTCGATTTCAGCGATTTGGGACGAATATTTTTTTTTGTTCAGCAATTTAAGCACGTAGCGTACGAATTACGATGGCGACAATTTTTTTTGGGTTTTATAAGGTGTTTTACATAGGTGTCGAATGAAGTGAACACCAAATGCCGTGAATGAGAAGTCCTTCACAAACGAATCAACAAGTTCAAAGAGTAATTTAATAACACCCTAGCAACTTGCTGGGAATTCAATTTGAAATGACGTATTCGTGTGGACGCCCACAAGTAATTTGTTAATGGACATCTCAAAAAATTTGGCTGTATTTGGGCCAATTCGGCGCTATTGGCCCAGGCTAACGGTTCACTACTTGTTGGTTTAATCCTTATCGCTGTAGATTTTTTTATTCAGCGTCATTTTTAGATTTCCAACGAATGTTTACAATAAAATGGTCTATCAGGAAAATGGGAAAGTTTTAAATTGTATTCATAGACACCAGACGTAATATATTTCGTTTTTGCGTATTCTTCCAGCAATAAAGATTTTCGTGTCGAATCCGGAAGTTTGTTATCATTTCTGAAAGCTGATCTTCAAAGGGCAACGATGGCGGAATCCATTTGAGAGAATCTCTACAAAGATATCGTTGTTTAATCAAAACACTAGTCATCTCTGTGCCTTTCATTGTGTTATAGTTTTGTAAAAGTCGATTTGACCTTTTTTACTTTTATTTTTCTAATTAAAATTATTTTTCTTCCATTTATTTTCATTTTTCCTATTCACTCGAAATGTCGCGAGAGATGATTCGAAAACTTTGAAAGTACGAGGTGGCGCTTATTTCAAAGTGATAATGAAGCTCTCGAATGCGAAAAGAAAAAGAAAAAAGCTAGAAACGGGAAAGGAAAAAAGGAGAAAACGCCTCAAAAGAAGCAGAGACCCAGCAACAGTAGACGCAACCGAAGGAGGATGTACGATCTGAGTTAGACTTATAGTTAAAGATACGCGTGTTAATTTGGAAGATTTTTTCTTTCAAATTAAACGTTCTTTTCGACATTTTTACATGTGATATATTATGTATATGTTACTATAATACTACTTCGTCGTTGCTGGCAAAAGACCAACTTGGGGTATTGTTCTGGGACTAACTAAGCTAGAGACAAACGTTTTTTTTGCAATCTCGAATCGCGTCTTTTTTCTGGGGTTGTAACATTCATACGGTTTCGCAAACATTCGGTTTTTCAGTATTTTGAGCATTGTCATGATTATTTGGGTACGTATCAAAGTCTGCGTCCAAAATCTTTGCTCTCATATATTTTTTCCAAGTTTCACAGCAAAAAGATTGTTGTTATCTTGTCTAGTCTCGAGGCGTAATCAGTGGACCAATCAGCAAAAACAATGACCATAGGTAAACGCTCTTATATATTTCATATTGATATCCAAAAATTGCTCTTTAAACACCAGTGGGGTCGAATGTCAATAGATGTGCCAAAACTTTTCTCTTGGAAGTTAACCCCAATAGTATGATTTTTGAGCCCAATATCTCGAGCGTCGAGTAACAAAAAGTGCTCTTTCCACCACACGGGTGGTTGTCGGGTGTCACATAATTATGCCGAAGTTTATTTTAAAGTTCCCAACAACATTTTTTCAGTTCATTAGTAGTTTCTGCGTAAACGCATTACCCGGTGTTTTATGCTGGATTACGGTGACAGTAGGTCTGAAAATCATAAAAAAATTTTGTGTTATATTTCGCTGGCTCACGATGCAAAAATCGCTTCTTTAGGCTACTACGGTTTTGCTGCAGAGGGGGGGCTTAAAAAGTCATCCACTTATGTATCTAAAATGGAAGTTTTTTCTGCCCTTGTTTTTTTTGTCCGGTGCGATATAATTACGCAAAATAATTTTTAAAGTGACCTTTTGTGTCTGGGTCTTGTGTATTACCGCCGTGGTATCTTTCTTTCCTTTTAAGAATTAGACAAACACCATCGAATTTGAAATCTGAATCTTTTTTGCCTGCGCCACCTCACATACGAAATAACTGTCGTTTTGGAAACGGTTCGTTGGCTCTTTTTTGCTTTTTTCATTTAAATTTTTGTACAGACTCCATGTATGTAGTTTTTCGATGCCATTTGTTGTGAATTTCTTTGGATGATTTATTCATGTATGTTTCACCGCCGCATTTGAATATCATTTTTTGTTCGGGCTTTCTCAAAGAACCGTACGCGCTTCGGCCACACTGATCGTGAATCTCTATTGTCAGCTTATTATCAGGACTTTGTCAAGCCTGCGTCGCGTAATCACGATATTGTCATGCGCATACTTGGGTAATGAATCTCGAATTAGACATCAAATCACGGTTGATTCCGCCAAGATTGGCGGCGGATTGCGACTGCTTTTCAAAACAACAAGGTGTTTCTGCGTAAAACTTAAACCGCACAAAATCAAGTGTGATTCAAGGCAGCTTCTATATCGATAGAGCCTGGCATGAGTTGTGTTTTGTAATGAAATGGTACATGTTTCAGGGGTCGTCGAAACTTGAAAATATAAGTCAGGTATATTTTTTAGGCCTTTTCTTATCAGCTTAGCTGAACGGATATAAATATGTTTCGCTGATAAAAGTTATTTTTATTCATTTTAGGAAAAGATTTGAGTTCGAGTTTTCATTTTTTGAACATCCGTCAATTTCAAAGAAAATTCAAACTCTTATGCAGTTTTTCCGCATTTTTTGTCAATTTTTCTGATCGTTTTTTTGTCTATGAACAAAATTTACGAAAGATGCCATCTGATCTTTTTTCCGCATGTTATGTTTCTGCTGCTGTCTTTGAACAATCATTCATTGTTTATTGGTCATTTTTTGTGTTTTTTAGAAAAAATTATGAAATTTTCGCAAATCCAGGCTCCAAGTTTTTTTAGGTTTTTTGAAACTCTCCATAAATCAGCAGAATACATATTAATGTTTTGTTCTATTAATTCCGTGATGTCAACTATGGTTGGTCGCGCGATTTTCTTTCTTAAACTATCCGGTCTTATTTACGCTCGGGGTCCTCGATAGTGCCATTTGGCACTAAATATTAAATTTTATGCTGGCAGTCCAAATTTCAATAAAATGTGAGGTGTATAGCGCCATTGTCTTTAGTATAAGACTTTTTTATCAAAACGCAGTTGGAGAGTCAATTTGATATCTCAAAAAAGTTGTTTGTCTCTACTTTTGCATTTTTAACACATTTTTTTCATAGGAAAAACTTTCATATCAAGTATAATTTTTTTAATTAGCAAATAGAAGACAAGACTTTTTAGCGCATTACACCCGACAGATGTTCTGAAGCCTATTAATATGTCTTTAAAAATCTGTAGTGGTTTGTTGAAATGGATGTACCGTTGACAAGTGTTTTTTTATTTCCCAGATAATGTGTTGATGTTAAAATATAAGTTTGCCGAAGCATGACACTTTTATTGGAAATTTTTTAACAAACATTAATTACAAAAATTATCTAACAAACATTTTAACAAAACACTTTTAACAAACTTTTTTACAAAAAAAAATTTTTTAACAAATAAACATTTTTTAAAAAACATTTTTTAAAAAAACATTCTTACAAACAAATATTTTTACAAAAAAAAGACATTTTTATAACAAGAATAAACCATTTTTTAACAAAAGAAACATTGTTTTTTTAACAAACGAATACACTTTTTTTACAAAAAACATTTTTTACAAAACATTTTTACGAAAATTTTGAGTTTCAAACTTGGAATTTCTCACAATATCAAAAGACAGCACATGTGTTTGGAACGGTTAATCTCACACACCAATATCAGTATATGCTCGGTTGCATTTATTAGTGTTTTGAAAAGAATCGTCTAATTTGCCTTTTTAATAAGTACAGATGGGAAAATTTTCTCACAAATTTGAAAACTCGTTGCCAGTATACCGTAGTAAAAAACGTGTGAAACTCTTTTGTCAGCGAAATAGGGTTGGGTGAGTAAGCTTGTGGGGTTCCGTAGGACCTTTGTCTTCTTGCACAACCCTCCTAGTTTTTTGTTGCAAAAGTGTTGCTATGCCCGGGTACACATTATTTTATTTGTACCTGATATCTCCTATCTTGAAGTTTAGACTAGGTTAGGTAAGTCGTGTCCCGTGTACACGGTATAGAACGACGCGAAAGTGTTTTTCTTGCGGAACGCTAGGGTTAAGATATGGGTCGTTGTTCCCAGGAGTAAAGGACCATATTTTCTACCAGCTACATAGACTTTTCCGAGAAAAGTTTTGTCATGCCACGAGTGTACACTATAACCGTTATTTTTCTATGAACTAGCAAAAAAAATTTTTGAGCCTGCACATGGCCCGCGTGTTTGCTCTCTAGCGGCTTTCGTGGACGACTAAGAGCTTAAACCTTTCATGCAACACTTCAGAGTACGGCGAAAAAGCTTCAGGTCTTACTATGAACGCCGTAAAACAGAGGCCTTCTTCATCAGAAACCTTAGACCGGATCTGAGCGACCAAAACAACCACTGCTTATATAAACTATTTGAGTGGGCCTTTTTTAAAAAATCGAACTCGCCCACAATTCTCGCGTATTAACTCTCAGTGACTCATAAACAGATGCTCTTTTTCGCTAAATTCTGTTCTGAAACAATTCTGAACCATTTTGCTTCACTTTCCCGTCGATGCTAAAATAAACAGCCAAACATGTTGAATTTTGAATTTGAATAAATCTATTTAGGTCATTTTTGTAAAAAAAATAATCGACATTTATAGGTCACAAGCAAAATTGCGAAAAATTTAAATGTAGAATTCTGAGCATGTTGCCTGCTTGACAAATATTTTAGCCGCAACTTTTTTAATCTTTACTTTCTGAGTCCATCACATGTTTGAGCGTCTTTCTCATCATTGATTATTAAACTGTAACAAAAATAAACGCAAAAACCTCTTAAAAACTTCAAAATTTTATATCGGGAAAATTTGTTTTTTTTGGTAAAAAATGATTTTTTTGTTATAAAATGTTTTGTTTTGTTAAAAAATGTTTTGTTTTGTTAAAAATGCTGTTTTTGTTAAAAAAATTTTTGTTAAAAAACTTTTTTGTTAAAAAACCCTCTGCCCTTGAAATTGACCTTTAACTTTGACTGGTAAGTTGTTAAACACCACGCTAGCTGGACCACGAAAATGCAATTTTTAAATCTTGTCTGCAGGAAAAAATAGTTTGGATGTTCATTTTCAGAGAGCTTCCTGACGTCGTGCAAATATAGTTTTTAATTTTTTTTGTTTTGAAAAATTCCAAAAAATAAAACGTCTTTAAATGACGATAAAAAATACTCTATAAAAAATCGATAAGATGGATACGCGGCATCTTCAATTCATAAAGGATTATATTTTTTGTCCGTTAAAGGGAGGTACTGGTCGCTGGAATTAACGTTATTAGATAAAATTTAGGCAAACAGGGCTTGGAAAACTAGTCAGATTAGCTTTTTTGTAAAACTTACCTTCAGCTTGTGAAATAAAATGTCATGAATTTGTTTACATACTAATTTTTACATACGCAACACAAGTGGACGAAAGTCGAAATGATAAAACTATCTCGTTCTAGGTTTTATGTTAAAATTAGCTTAAATTTTGAGATAAATTGGTGAAGTGAAAGGGGAAACTTAATCTTAGGCAGTTTTTCAAATTTCGTTTTATTTTCGCTAGAATATCATGAAGACCGTGAAAGAAATGAAAGACTTTTTCATAAGAACACAAAAACCTTCTCTGAATGATCAATTTGATCACAAACCTTTTTTAGCTTTTTGGAGAGGAGATAGATTTTTTGTTTTTGTTTAGGTCTTCCTGTCTCGCTAATGTCTCTGAGAGTGTATGCATGCAAAAAACAAATTCATATTTTACGTAAGATGAAGGCTGGTTTTACAAACTGGCTAATCTGAATAATATTCTTGAAACCCTGTTTGGCTAATGTTTCATTGGAAATATGTCAAATTACGAACCACCATACCCTTAAATTGCACTAACCATGCACATTTAAAAAACGGTTTTTTAAAAAAACAAATTAAATTAATTTGAAAATTCTTAATTATAAGCAGGAAAATCTCGTATGAAATTGATTATTCTAGAAATCCAAAAAGTCTACTTTACATTTTGAAGTTGTTTTCTGTTTAATCTTCAGAATGATAATATATCGAAACTAGTAGAAAAATGTGGTATTATTACATAATATGAAAAATCACAGTTTTTCACAATTACTTGTCGGAAAAACTATCTCCCACTAGAAAAAATTATAAAACTCGATAACCTTTTTTAAAGCTTATATGCTTTCTTGAGGACCCATGAATAAAATTTCGAAATGAAATCCGTTTTTTGAAAATATTTTAAATAAAAGTGCTGGAAACACGGACGAGAAAGTCTGCGTTTTTAATGTGATTTTGATAAAAATACTTAAAAAAATGGAAAAAACTCGAAACAACGACCTATACCTAGGGTGCGCAGCGGAAACCCTACAAACTGAACTAAAACTCCTGATAAACATTTATTTGCTATCGGGGGTAATCGCCACCGAAAAAGACGATTCCGAGCAAAGAATTTTTTTTTTGGGTCATCTAGTGGTCAGAAAATGAGTTTCAAAAACCCTTATTTTCAGCACTAATTTCGTTTTTGAGCATAATCAGCTCAATTTTTCGTTTTCTTCTGGCAAGGATCGTACCCACATAAAAATTTGCTATTTTCTAAAAAATTGTTTTTTTGAAAAATAAAATGTTCGAAAATTTTCGAAGAAATTTTGGTCATTTTGACAAAAAATGCGTAGGCGGAACACTTTATAAGCTGAAAATATTTTGGTCAATACCTATGAATACATAATTTTATTTTTTCATTTTATGCAGAATTCACAAAGCTTTCAGCTGCGCATAGTGGGAACCATGCGGAAAAATTGCAAATTCCGATTTTTATTTTAACCGTCATTTTCCCTCGCCAAAATGCCAAAAAAATTAAAAGAAATATTTCATTTTATTTCTTCGTAGTTTTTTGTCCAGATATTTTTTTCCGTTTTGGTCTCATCATTTTAATTTAAAACTTAGAATTTTGACCGCTGCGCAACCTACCTATAGGCTATACGGTATATGATATCATATACGGTATATGATACACCCTTTAAGAACTGGTTTCTTGTTTTATGAGGTCATGAGCGCATTACAAATGCTCAAAAAAGTGTGTTAGCAAAGTGTACTACCGACCAAGTCATCAAAATAATTTTTCGAAATCTTCGAGTTTTGTGAGTTTTCTTCCGAGTATTTTTTTTTGAAAAATTCTTAACAAAATACATTTGCTTTAATTTAACAACTTAAAGGTGAAAATATCATCTTGGCGTGAGCCATCTTTCTGATCAGTGTTTTAGTTGCTTTTTTTGAGCTTACTTACAAAAAAATCAAAGCACTTTTTTTCGAAATTGTCCTCCTGGGTCTTCAAAAAAATAACATTTCGAGTTTGCGGTCGAAATCTCAAAAAGTATGCGAGTTAATTGTTTGTATTAAATGAGCTAGCTAATAAAAAAATGAATGATTTTATCCACATTCTAGAGCGAAATTAGAGAAAACTGATCGAGTTTATATTTGCCCTTCTATTATTACAACTTGTGTCTAAATTGCAGCTAATTTTTACATGAAACCTGGGAGGAGATAGTTTTCATCAATTTTGGCTTAGGTCCTCTTGTGTCGCTTATGATTGAAGAAGTGTATGCATACAAAGAAACTCCAGTTGTTTTTTCCACAAGCTAAGGAAATAATTCTACAAGATGGCGAATCTGACCAGTATCCTAAACGCTCTGTTTAGCCCCTTGTTTAGCCCCCTTAAAAATTGACTTTTTTTCCATCACTTATACAGCATGCACATTTTTTATTGCGATATAAGATTTTTGATTCAACGCACCTCCGCCAATCAGAACGTTCAAATAAAGAAACACGTAGGTGCTTAATAAAGTTTAATCCTCAGTGATCAATTAACAGTGCCAATCAGTTTTCAACAAAATATGAAAATCGCAAGTAAAAATCTGACATGCTGGAGTAAATCTCAAATATTTTTCAAATGGTCCAATTCGAACAAATTTTTGTAAGTTTTTGTTTTAAATTAGCATCAGTACCGTCATAGTCAGAATTGGCCAATTTTTGCTCACAATACGTATTTTGGTAATAGGTATGCTGCATACCGTATGCATGGTCAAAAAATTAAAAAAAAAATAAAGAAATTTGAAAATTTTTTCCCTATATCGAAATTTCAAAATCGTCTTTTTTTCACTGAAATGTTTTTTTAAAAAGGTGGTTTCTGCTGGTTTTCTAAAGTTTAGTTTAAAGGGTTGAAAATTGAGAAAACAACCTATAGGTGCTCCAAATTACACTTTTGAACTCTTCTGTGTAAAATTCTAAAAAAATTATTGTGAAGAAATTTCCCAAAACTGTCATAGTCAAAAACCTCCTCAAATTATCAAAAACAAATTAATTTTGATTGATTTTTGAAACACGAATTCAATTTTTCCTGAAATTTTCAAAATTTTAACTCCAAGGAAGAAAAAGGGGACACGTAAAATAAAATGTTTNTCCTAGGTTAAATTTCAAAATTTACTCAAATTTTTGCAAAAGCTAGCTCTAAACAAACAGAAACTTTGTAGGTGGGTTTTTGTCAAATTTCGGCCCCAAACAAAAAATATGAATTTTTCAAGGACACGTGAAAAAATTTCCGAAAAAAATGTGCTTCGATTTTTTCAAAAGTAGGCTCAAAAGAAAGCTGGGGAAACACTGAAGAGAAAGTTGGCTTACGTCAACCCGATTTCGAAGTTTTAGTGGTCAAATTGACATAAACGTTATTTTTGAACATAATTTTGAGAAAAATACTTAGAAAAAAATCGAAAAAACGCAAAATTTTCGAAAAATTTTTTGTTGTCATTTGGGTTGTTTTATGCGTTCAAAACATAAACAATTGATTTGGTGCATTTTTATGACATAATAACTGCAGAAAATGTAGGAACCACCATACGGTATGGTCCATACCCTTAATATCCAGGAACTGTCAGACAACCGAACTGTTTTGATTTCACATGATGCTCCACACATGCGTAATGTGTTTAGGTTGTAAATTTACTGTCGATGTAATCATCGCGCATTTCTAGTTTTGCAGTTAATCTGCCAAAAGAAGAAGAAATTTGTTGATAAGAAATACTTCAAAAGTAAGCTTCAAAATATAAAGTCATAAACTAGTACACAGTGTACTGTACACTGACGATAAACAATAAAAAAAAATCAAAATGAAAATCGATATTTTTTTATTTGTCTGAGGTATTTCCAATTTGTATTTTTTTCCCAAATTTTTTATTGACGTTCAGATTCTGAACTTCAGAAAATAAAGTGAAATTGTTGAAATAACAAAGAGAAGCTAAAAAGATGAATTTGCATTTAAGGCTATCAAAAATAAATTTGAAAATGATAAATGGTCTTGAAAAAAATTCACAGATTATTTATTTTGAAAATTTCTTCTTGAAAATCGTCGCTGGGTGACCCAACTTTTCGTGGAAATTCCTCAAAGGAAAGCTCACGTTTTCACAAACTTTATTTCGGCTGTTTTGAGTCACCCACTGTAAATAATTGTATGTTGTCCTAAAACGCTCGTTTTGTAAAATATTTTCTAGGTTCCTGTCCAGATAAGTGTGTTGAAAGTGTGTAAAATTCGTTGTTAAAAATCCAGGGAGTAGTAGGAGTTTTGCATTAGACCCTTAAAATCAGCTCAAAAAACGTTTTTCTGTCTATTCTGCGGCGATATATAACAATTTATTGAAAACGATAGTAACAGACCTGCGTTCGTATTTAGTGGTTGATAAAATCTACAAATAACTTTCTTTTCTTCAAAACTTACGGAGGAGTAGGCTTTTTCAATCAAAATATGACTTTTTTGAAGCTCTTTTCTGATCTCTTTTCCGATCAAATATTACATTGTATTTAATCATTGGGTTCTACGAGGTGTAGTTTTCAAGATATTTACCCTTAAACAAAAATTGTCTTTTTCCATGAGTGGTACCCCCTTAAAACTGGAAAATATCTGCTGCAAATTATATAATTGATATATTATTGATAAGAACCTGATAAAGTTTAAATATATAATTATTATACATTTATATACATGTAATATTATTTAACCACATTTTTTAGGCATAATATATTTTTTATTTGCTATTCTTGTATTTTTAACTTCGGGGCTACCCAATTGCACTGACCGTTTTTTGAGACCGAGGCAATTCGCACTGCCGCGCGGTGAATTGACGTTTTGAAAGAGGCACAGCGGCGACTGCCCGAGCAAAAAAATCAAACATTTTAATTGCGCCAGATCGCAAAATATTTTGCAGATAATCTGAATCTCATAATTTATAAGTTCGAGAAAAAGATCCAATATTATCAATTATTAATTGANAATTTAAATTTTCAAAAAATCAACCGTGAGCTACGATTCGATATTTCGGCTGATAAAATCTTAATTAAACAGCTGCATGATGATCTGGATAAACTAAAAACCACGAAGAAATAACGATAAAATGTTAACGTTATTTTAACGTTTTCATTACCAATTACATTATATAGTTTTCATTTCACAACGAGTCTTTAAAATTATCTGTGTTAACTTTTTTTACCTGTTCCTCAAAAATATGTTATGCCATAGAAGTTTATTTTCACACCTCAAGCTTAATTCTACCAGACCATCCTAACACAGACCACCCTAACCCTCGCGAGGCGTACATGCCCCAATACACTACCGCTATCACAAATGCTATCAGCGCCTAACCAGGTGTTGTTTCAAAAGAAACTGACCAATTTTCAAAAACTATTATTTATGTATAATAAATCTCCGAAAAACGGTTACTATCGATCAAAAAAGCAGAAATTGTTCTATTTAACTTGGTATAATAAGAAACGACATGTCGCGATATTTATTTGCCCAACTTGTAGCGAATTTTTTCGGGTCATTTTAAATGACTCATTTAAACCTCGAGAATTTTTCTGCAAGAAAAAACTTTTAAGGCACATACACTGTATAAATCTTTAAAAACAGGCTTCGTAAATATATATAGACGTTTGGTCAATATGCAAATCACAACTTTACCCTAGACCTGAAAATTTGGACCGTTTGGTGTTCAAAGATGAAGTTGATGAAGAGTAATGATTTTAGTCAATCAATAACAAATTTATGGATTCCGAACTGACTTCGATGATTTTTTCGAAAAATTTATTTATAATTTTGTCCATTTGTTAAATAATGAAATTTTCAAAAACATTTTTAGTCAATTTTTCGAAAGTTTTCTCTAAACTTTTAATTTCAAAAAATTGCATGTCATATTTCGGATTTGAAAAAGCCGTAAAAATTATTATTTTTTTCGAGATATTTCAAAAATGAATAAAATTTGGTCTTATTTTTAGAGCTCCTGTGTTGAAATATTTTCAGTTTATAACAGCCAAAAATAATAGCAACTTCAATATGTTGATATATGTTGAATAAATTAAAAAAAAACAAGATATCTTAAATTCCCGCAATAGGCCTTTACATAGCTACATAGCTTCTTTTATGGCTTACATTTGTGCCTTACACTTTTATGCTTTACATTTATGCCTTACATAGCTACTTTTGAATTAATTATATTTAAGGTGTGTTTCAGTTATTGAAAATCATAAACAAGCTAAACTCGTTCGCCAACTTCGAGAAATTGTCCAACGCTTAAAACAAGATAAGTAAGACTTTGAAAGCTCTCCAAAGGGTTGTGTACTATCTACATAATATATTGAGAAGAATATATAAACCCAGTAATAAGTTTTTCATCAAGAGCCCATATCCGTATGTGTCAAAATGCACCACCCCTTTAAAACATTTGCTTGAAATTATAACTGGTGTACTCAAAACTCTGAATACTCGAATAAAATGCCTCCACAAATTATGAGCAACAACAATTTCTTTGAGATGCCATCAAGTTGCCATTTCGTCCTTCGACTCTCGTTAAATTATCAGAAAAAAAGAACTTCCTGAGTCCGTTACGTAATTTGCGGTATGCATTTGATAGAAGTAATCGAAGAGAAATTATATACTTTTCAAACAAACTACTGTTCGAGAAAAAAGACGATGCTTTCTGATACAAAAGTGGCTATGGGTTCTTCGAGCCCGTAATTTGATATACGGGGGGGTTGCGTGCGTCATAGCTTAGCAAAGTTCGTCGCCCAAAACCGACTGGACTATTACGCGTAATCCGGACTTACTTACGTACGTACTTCTAAGCTATCGCGTACTCTGGAGAAAATGTTCACTGCTCTGAAGTTGGTCATTTGCTACAATATCTAGAAGGTAAAAATTGCCCGTTTAAATAATTGCTAGTTACTCTTGATTTTCATCAAAAACACTGACAATAAGTTATTTAAAAAAAACCTTGGACAGTCAAAGAAGGTTTTCATAACGAAAAAAAATCAAGAACCACTACTAAGAAAAACTGTTATTATCAGTGAAGAAGACACATCAAAGCGTTCTTGAAGTCCGCCCAAAGAAAAGTTCGAAATAATCCTCAAGCTTCCCTTGGTGGATCTCCATAACGGCATATTTTTCTTCTTCACTGGAACACTCCACGGATAAACAAACACAGCACGCTTTGCCAAAGAATATTAAAAATCAAAAAAAAAAACATTCATTTTGCTTCTAAGGAAACCGTAAAAAACGCCCGACAATGAAAATCTTCAGACTTAATCTACGTATAATTACATCACTAGCCCTTCTTAAACGTACCTGCACTTACTCAAACGTCCTTGACACAGACATCTACAAATAATACAGTTTCCTTAAGGCATTCCCGCGACGCTGTGGGCGACGGATATTCGAGTATTTGCTTAGAAAATTTTGACTAGCCCATTTTGAGGAATTTTCCCACTGAAGTTTCTTTAAAAAGCTTAGGATTTTTTCTGATTTCATGATTTTTTTTTTTTTCAAAAAAAGTCTAGTTTGAAGATTTTGAAGAAGAAGATAGAGAAATTCTTTGAAAAATTTTAGGGAAGAATTTGAATGAAAAGGTGTGATACATAAAAACTACCTCCATTATCGTTTAGATCTTATTTGTCACACTCTTTCAAAATTGCGGATGTTCAGACACTTACTCGAAGGAATACAATACCTGCCCAAAATAACACAGCTTCAAACATTTCCAATTGTTCTTAATTTCAAAAAAAGTTGAAGAATTTCAACAAAAAAAACAGAACTTCACAAGGTCGTTCCTGGGAGCTTGGAGAAAAAAAAATCGGAAAAAGGGTCTTCATTTGAACTCTTATACCAGCCTTGGCTGGTTTTGTTTATTTGTGTACAAATGAAAAATATTTCCACTATATAATTCTTAAGCAGAGTACGGCGTTTGCGCAGACATTGAGGCTCCAATAAGCTCGTCTTAGACGCGACTTGGCGGCGCAAAACTTTTTTTTCTGAAAAAACAGGCTCTCCATTTGCGTGCATGAGTATCATATCACCCTTCTGAAATCTGCAAATTCACTTAAAAACGAGTGCTGATGAGCATGAATGAGGGAGGCTTTTAGTTCTTTAGGCGCGCTCCTATAAAACCATTTCTGTGAGCGTTTAAGGACCTGCTATCACAGTTAACGTTGAGTAGTACTGGCCCTTCCGCTACCGAGTTGTACTCCGTATTTGGACAAAAATTATTATTCTGGAGCCGTTTCTCTCAAGAACACTTCCTTGAAAATATGTGTAAAAAAAGCCCAATTATCGTGCCACATCCTTTAAAACGTAAATTTTAACCTAGAGACCTACATATAATAGCGTGTTACACATGGTGGACTTATCGAACCGTCTGAAGTGAACTTTTGCTGAGGAACGTTTGAAAAGCTCCTATCTTTTCCTATAACCTTATACGCCGGCAACGCCAGGAACGAATAATTATTTTTCAAAAGCGATAGGTTTTTGCGAGGCTTACGTGTTTTTATCTGGTCCCAACTATCGCGCTATACTCTACGCTCGCACCCCCCCTGCTAGTTGATAAAGATATATTTTTCTGCCAGTTTCCTCGGGCTACTTATTATATATTATTACACGTATATGTTAACGTCTATATACTAACGATATTATTACGGAGTTTAACACTTCATTCCTGTGAAATACATTTTTCCGCTTAACTCAAACCTATTTTCTGAACTGATCACCTCACAATCTTGAAAATGACATAATTAAGTCGAAACGTTGAAAAACATTCTTATGATAAAGTTCGCATTAATTTGCGAACTATTTTATGCAAAGTCAGACATCTCATGTATTCTTTTTATCATTCCGTTAAAATGGCGAGACTAAAACTGCCAAACTTAATTCCCATATTTTTTCTATTTAATCATATTTCATCCCAATGTGATTACGAAAGATGCCCTGATACGAGAACAACGGGAAATGCGAAGGCCTGGAACGGAATATATTCTTGTGGTATAGTGGTGTCTGAAGACCCTATAAATGGCCCAAAATGTGCTCACGCCCTTATGACCAGAGATAAATACCAAGCGCAAGCTTCTAGGTATGTACAATTTCCTACAGGGCGAGTTTTCATTTTATAGGGTTTTAAGCGGATCAAATAAATAGCAGGCAATTCTCCTTTCTTCGCTATTTTTTTTTATCCTAGACGTAGTCTAGCTTAAGTCATTATAATTTGGAAACTCAACCAGTAGATTTTGGCAAATTAGAATGCCGAAATTAACGGAGTCCATCATACAACTGAGTGGTGTGTGGTACAGTGGGTGAGACCAATGGGCAACAGTGAGACTAATGGGAAACACTTTTGAGCCAAATTGATGCCAAAATTGGGCTAAAATGATGCCAATGGGCGACAGTGAGACCAATGGGCAACACTTCTGGCCAAAAGCTCTTGTGTCGCCCATTGGTCTCACCCACTGTATTATACCACTGGTATACCATGGTACACACTGTGTGCTCTGGGTCTAGTGAACTTTAAGTGCCCAATTTATTGAGTCTTCAGAGTGAATAAAATTTTGGGCACTTAAAGCGTGCGTGAAATTAAATTTTGTAAACCAAAAGGAGAATATTTGATTACAGTCCTCGATCCCTGACTGGTACACCTATCGACTTAATAAAAGTGTACAAGTTATGAGTGTACGATGGTATACCAGTTAGGGAGCGAGGACTGTATTTTACGGTATTTCCAGCTTTTGAAAGATTCCGACTAACTTATTAATAGGTGTCAATCGATGACTTGGACAAATAGTACAACTGATACGGAAATTAAATCGGGTGGTTTGATTACTATTCACAGTATCGATGAAAATGATAGGGTCTCGTGGCATTACATGAATGTGACTCAAGATCCTAACTCGCCTTCAGTGTACTATCCTTATGCATATATTGGAATGAGAAAAGGCTGTAGTTTAAAGGATTGACATTTTTTGATGATATTCAGTTAATTTCTGTTCAAATTTTTTTATCGATGTTCAACCGTTTTAATCACTGGCCAAATGTTCTGACCATTTTCATAAGATAATGTAGTTCGACCACAAATAAGTTTATTTACTTAATTTCTGTTGTTTAACTGATTGTTATAAATATAATGCAGCTTTTACCAAAATTTCAAATTTGTGCATGGTCAAAAGTGAAAGTTCAAAAAGTTGAGGAAAATAATAATCAAACCAGGGGTCGGCAGACCGACTTTAAAAAACCTGATCGGATTGAAGAGTTTGAAAAACTTGATCGGATTGGATCAGATCAACAAAAGTCGAGCCAATCCAATCTAGTTCAATCCAATCCGATCTAATTCTGCCGACCCCTGAATCAAACATGTAATAATACGTCCTCACTACAGGTCGGATATTCTGTATCTACCAGATCAAACATGCATGGGAAGTGTGGTTAATATAATATCACTCAGCTCAAGCAAAAAATAGACAGAAGTGTCGATCCGACCCGGTGCATATCTTCAAAAAATCCGATCAAAATTTCCCTTAGAATCTATGGCATAGATAATTCCTTTGATTTTTCCACTTCCTAATCAAAAAATTTTCGAATAATGTTTTTAAATATTAATTTTGGTGGATTGAAAATGACAAAATCGAATATTTTCCAATTTTTTATTGGAAAGCGTTTGTCACTACTTTTTCGGACTTGAAATAAATTTTAACATGAAACTATTACATTTACGGTGTCCGAGGTCAAAACTGATTTTCTCGAAATTAGCTTCAAAAGTTCAAAAAATGATATAGCATTACCAATCCTTCTAAAGCGATTGTAGTTTTCATTGGGAAGATGGCGAGCCCATAGACTATACAAACTGGTACGGAGTTGAACCAAATACGCTTACTTATGACTGTGTCTGGATGCGATTTTCGTCTCCTTACCTCGGAAAATGGACCGATTGGAGTTGTAC
>SCLH01000103.1:219403-262311 GCA_004367855.1 Oikopleura vanhoeffeni
TAGGGAGCGCACCGGTAAAACTAACGAGAGAACTACAGTAGTTGATACAAATTCTTTGACCTCACGGGGGTTGTTGACTCTGAAAAAAACGATTCCGGGCACAAAAAAAAAGTTTTTGGCCATCTAGTGGTCAGAAATGGACTTTTTAAAACGCCCATTTAGAGCACTAACTTCGATTTTTAGCATATAAAACTCCATTTACCTGATTTTTCAGAAGTAGAGCCGTTGTCACAAAAAAATTTGCTAACTTTTGAAAATAAAAATTTTTGAAAAAAAATTTCTGAAAATTTGTGAAAAAAAATTTTCGTCATTTTGAAGGAAAAATTTATGCAAAGACTGACTCTAAATCTTTTCCAAAATTTTTTCCTTGGACGACCTGAATCAGTTTCGGTCACTAAAAGATGTCAAATTTTCAGGAGAACACGAAAAACGTATTGGCTAACTTTACTTTCGTTTACTTTATGGTGCAACCGGTAATTTAAACCTGTAACCGGTATTTTCACCGGCAAAAAATTTATCTTTTTATTTTTTTTAATTTTCATAATTCTTGCCTTTGAATTCTGCTTAAGATTTTTCTTCCCGTTTTTCGTTAATTTCGCCCGTTTAATACTTAGAAATTGGCCCGGTGCGCTCCCTAGCCATGAGTCATCTTTTAAGACAATTTTCTGTTTAGTTTTAGGCGACCGGAGGCTGGCCGCAATTGAGTTCCAATTACAAAAGGAACAGCCTAAACGTCCAGAGCAATTTTTATCGTCTTTTACGAAATTAGTTGTGGTTTCCCTTTAATTTTATTGTGAATTTCGCCCCTATTATTATAGTTTTTTGAAATCCATGAGTCAAAAAAAAATGAAAAAAACGTTTGCTTAGACGCACGAAAATTTTGAAATTTGAAAAAATGCGTAGGTTTTCCCAAAAAAAGGCAAAAAGACACTAAAACGTCCGCTTAGACAAATACGACAGTACTTAAAAACACCAAAATCTTAATATTATAATTTATTTGAAGAAAATGAAGAAAAGTTGTAGCCCATTTGCGTCCTATTAATAGTTATAAACTACAATTACAGTAGAGTGCGTTCAAACGGACAGTTTGGTCGAACGAGTTTGGGTCAAAAGGTCATGCTAGTGTGCATTTAAAGGGAGATTTTGGTCATGCAAAGTGTCCATTACGTTTTAACGAATAATTGTAATGGTCAAACCAATTTAAACGCTCCCTATCACAATTTTTTAACCCTAACTCATTCTACCAACCTGTCCGTTCATTGATTTTTGATAGAAATTGGCCAAAAATTCAATTTTTGAATTTAACTGTAATTTCAAAACTTTTTAAAATGAAAGTTCCAACATTTTACGGCCACAATTTAACTCACAAAATAAATTTTATTTACAAAATATCATAAAAATATATGTTTTGGTCACTTACTTTATTCATTTCATTTCCATGCAATTGATTCTGATTGAGAGGTTGCATTGGCGGATTCGGTTGTTGAAAACCATTTTGATGACCCAGTGGCTGTTGAGGAGGATAGAAATTAGCAGGGACAGGCATTAGGACAGGTTGTTGCTGAAGTTGGTGATTTGGATGAAATGGCATCGGCTGGCTCATAGGATGAGGTTGAGCCATGCCAGGATGAAACGGCATTCTTGGGGCTTGGTGACCATTCATTGGAGGCCTCACTTGACCGGGGTGAGGACCGTTTTGGGAACGATTAGCTTTTCCTTGAATAGGGCTCAGCTACAAAGTAATTTATAGAGTAAAATAATACTGTCGTTGTTGTCTACAGATATGTTTGCTCTTGCCTTTAAAAAATACCGATTTGACCTTATAGACGAACAAAGTTGATCAAAAATCGACCTTTTAGAAAAAATTGATAACAACTATTTTTTTAAATAAAGACGAGATAAAAGTTTTGATAAGTGGAAAAGGGGTTTGCAGTTGCATAGCACTCTGTGATTGGCTGCCTCGAAAATACTCCGAGCATTTCATTTGGCGATTATTATTTTAGGTCGGACGATTTAAATCCGAGGCAGGTGGCGAAACCGTGATCAAAACCCTATTACAGCAGGGTCCGGCGGATAGGTGAAACCCACGCAAAAACCTACGTAAGCCTCCGCAATCGCCCACGCATCTGAATAATAATTTTTTCCCTGACGTCCGGATAGGCTAAAGGCAAAGTAGGGTTTATGACCAATAGAGCCTAATCATCCCATTTATTGACCATGAGAGCGTTATTCCCAGACGTCCGTCGGTAGGTGAAATCCGGCGGCGGATAGGTGAAGGTTTTGAGCGACAAAACTTTCACCTAACCGCCGGACCCTGCTGTATTTTATATTTTCAATTTCAAATTATTTTGAGGATTTTTAAGGAATTTTCCAAAAGTCCCTCGAATTTCAACAGAAGATTATAAAATCCCATTTCGTGAGGACTCTAAATCACGATTAAATCATAAGCATGCTATTCTAAAAAGTATTTGCTTAAAAAAATTTTAAACTTGCATATGCATATGATATTAAAGTAACATATTATCTTCGAAAATTTAAAAAAAATGGAATCATAAGGATTTTGAAAAACTTAAGAGCCTAAAGGGATTTAGATTTTTGCATCTTTTGGTCATTTCACAAAAATCGAGTTTTTCGGTTTTTTTATAAAAATTTAAGTTTTTCAAAATCCTGATAATTCCATTTTTTTTTTAAATTTTCGAAGATAATATGTTACTTTAATATCATTTCTGATCATTTGATCTAGCTGAAGGCACATTTCCATGGTAGAGATCGATGAAGGTCCCCAAATGCAAAATATAATAAATTCTTGGAAAATCCCTTAAAAATTCCCAAAATAATTTGAAATTGAAAACGCAGTTTCGCCCATGAGCTATAGAGCCATCGGCTATGGCATATGCGAAAGGGTTTGGAGCTAACTGAAAATATAAAATAATGGGATTTTGATCACGGTTTCACCACCTGTCTCGGATTTAAATCGTCCGACCTAACATAATAATCACCTTGGCCAAAAAAGCTAATTTCGAAATTGACTTGAAAATAAATTGACTGGTCCGAAATTTGGTATACCAGCTGAATCTCAAATCGCCGGTTTCACGGTTGCTGGAGATTATTTCGGGCTGATTTGTTTACCTTTAGTTAAAAATTTTTAGGGGTCATATTTTGGAATATGAAACGAAAATAAACTATCCGAGAAACCAGGATTTAATTGTTTTTCCACCTTATTTTCTCCGAGAAATACGCACGCAACCGAACTCTCGAAATAATTAAGCTAAAAACATCGCGGTTTAGTTGAATTTTTAAAAAACTTTTATAATTTTAATAATATCAGGGCATTACGTGAGGTGATTCTTGTCGCATTCTATGCATAACTGGCTGAGGTCCTCGTCTAGCATTTCCACCAGTTCGTGCTTTTTCACCTTCAGGGCCTCTCATACGAACAAGTCGACGTTCGTGTTCTTGTCGAGTGCGAAGTTGCTGCATTTCATGATGTTCTTTCTAAAAAATAGGTGTAAGATTTTAGACAGAAATTTTATCTAGGTAAGATAGCTCGGAAATGGCTCAAACCATATGCTTGAAATTTAGAGCAGCATACAACTTTCAAAACAAAATGCTACTGCCTACGCAGTTTTTTTCCCTGTGATTTTTTGTCCATAAGGACAGGTGAGATTTCCAAATTGTTCCTTAGGTCAAATTTTCCAAATTGTCCCTAGGCTAAATTTTTCAACAATTGTCCCTAAGCAATCTGTCCTAAGCTATTTTGGCCATATTTTTTTTAAAATCGATAATTTTTTTCCAAAAAAAAATGAAGACCTTTTTATTATTTTTTTTTCTCTTCACTTTTTGAAAAACGTAAAAAGGGGTCATTTCTATACTATGTAGAATTTTCAATAAAATGGTGTATTTTTCTAAAATTTCCCCAAATTATCCTAATTTTCCTTATATTTCTTAAATTGTCCTTATATTCCTCAAATTGTCCTTATATTCCCCCAAATTATCCTAATTTCCTCAAATTGTCCTTATATTCCCAAATTGTCCTTATATTTCCCAAATTGTCCTAATTTTCCCCAAATTGTCCTTATATTTCCCAAATTGTCCTTATAGAGGGACGGACCAAAATAAAAATGCGTAGGTTTTGGCCATATTTTACCCAAATTGTCCTTATAGAGGGTGTCCTTAAAGACGCAAATCACAGTATTTACAAATAAATAAATTCATAAAATGAAATCTGACACTTCTAAGGGTTCATATTACACGCTTTTGATATTTCAAATTTCTTGTAGGGTCAAAAATGAAATATGACTACCCTTTTTCGATAACCATTGATTAAAACTTACCGCTCGTTTTCTTTCCTCGTTAACTTGAATCTTCAAAATTTGTTGTTCCATATCAATTTTCTTTTGAGATTTTGCAGCAAGCTGTTTAGCGAGGGTATCATTTTCTCTTTCAAGATCCCGAGATTTTCGTTCCATTTCTCTCAACTTCATCCAATATTCATGAGCTTCACGCTCGACTTTCTTAATAATATTTGTGAAAAATTATACTGGGGTCCAATTTTGTAATTTAAGTTGAAAGGAGTCAAATAAAAAATGCATACTGTCGTGTTTGTATATAAGCACATTTTTGGTTTTGCCGTTTTCAGATGTTAAAAACTGCCGTTCTGTATGCTCTGAAATATAGCCAAATATTCGCACGACTCAAGCGCATTTCTCGATTAAGTTTGGTATTAATCAGTCAACTGGGACTATTGTTTCAAAAAGTAGAATTCCAAGAAAATTTAAAAAAAATAGAAAATTTTTAAGAGCTTTTTGGTATTGTTACTCCGAAAATCTATTACCTAGGTAAAACAAATCAGAGAACGAAAAAAATCCTTCAATATATTTATACCCGCTACATTATTATGGTATTTGAAAACACAAATAATCTTTGAAAAATCAGCCGTTTTGTCCTTATAGACATTTTTTCAGAATTACGTAGGTTCTGGCCAACTTTCGGCCATTTTGTTCTTATAGATAAACACGACAACATTTTTTTGTTAATAGTGATAACTTCATTTTGAATCCTTGAAAATTTTCCTTACGTTGACATTTGTAGATCTTTCTTTATTTGCAATATCTTGTTTTTTCATAAGTTCCTTTTTGATTTGAGTATATTCTTCAATTTCTTTTAACATATATTCTTCCCTTTCTGCACCATTTCTCAGGTCTCCGTCTAAATTGCTTCTAAGTTCTTGTTCTTTTGCTAATTCTTGTCGAACTTTGATATCTTTTTGGGCATAAAATTCGCGGAGAACATCAAGTTGAATGGTAAATTGACGNGTGATTTTCCAAGCAAATTTTGATTGTCTGTTATTACTGTAGGTCGTTTTGTTTAGTTGCTCCACCTAAGGGGTTATCTGTTCTGAGAGAACAGAATAGTAGCGGGACAAACAGTTTTTTGTTTAAGGGATGTGGGCAACGACTAATTGAGATTTTCAGAAACTTTTCCTGAGATCAGCCCCATTTTTGTTAGGAATTTTCACTGTTTTTTTTTAAAGTAGATTTTTTTGAATTTGGATTTTTTCAAAAAAAGTAAGTTTGAATTTTTGGGAAACTTAGACAGTGAAAGAGCTATTGATTAGTATTTATTGTCAGCCTTTCATAATTGCCTGTAGCCTTTAATCAATACTGCAAAAAGTTAAATTCATTTTTATTTTTTTTTTAATTTCAAAAAGTCAGACTTTCAACAAAACTAGAAATCCAATCGTTTTATGAGACCTTTGGAAGGAATTTGGGAAGAAGGAGCCGTTACTTAATTCGCCTTTGCGTGATTTGATGTAAATGGGGGAAATTTTCCACTTATTTAGGGGAGTGCGTTTGCGCGAGGCGCCAAAAGCTGTTTTGACCTGAGAAAATTTTTGACAAAGGCTTATTTGTAATGGTATTAATTCATTCTTTGTATCATAAATGATGGAGATGATTAATTGGGTTAGCTTTTTAGTTGGGTTTTAGGACGCCTATTAAAACCTTTTCTGAGCTATTGACAGTTAGATGCCCTGGCCATAGTATGGACTTTCCTTACGGTTGTATACGTATTTTGAAAAAATTAATTATTTCTGAGCCAGTTTCTCAGAACGTTCACTTGAAATGTGTAAAAGGCCATTATCGTCGCCCACATCTTAATCTTAGCCGGATTTGAAAATGCCAGGATTTTTCCGCAAAAAGTTTTTTCGGATCATTCTTTGAGCAATTTCGTTGAGCTGTTTCGGTCATGATCACCTAGAGCAAAAAAATTTTTACGCCATATTTTGTCAAAGGTTTCACGTGCAGAAAACTATTGTCGCTATTTGTAGTTCTCAGTCCAATTATGGTGCAGCAACCTAAAAAGCGATTACCGACTATTATCTTAGCCAATATTTAGGTCGTTGGCGAGGTTTCTCGAAGTTGACTTGGAAAATAAAGACTGTCCGAATATTTGGCTTACAGTGATCCTTAAATTGCAGTTTTCACGGTGCTGGAGATTTTTCGTCTGATTCTGTTTACCTTTAATTAAAAATTTCTAGGTCATATTTCGGGAATATGAACGAATAATACGAGAAACCGGATTTAATTGTTTTCACCTTATTTTTCCGAAATACGCACGCACCACTCTCGATATAAGGTAGTTTTTTTTAAAGAACCCCGTCTTAAACACAACGGTAGCGGATATCGGGATAACGTTTTTTTGTATTCCGGTAGCCAGAACTTTAGCCGAGAGACGAACATTTTTCGTTCTGATCGACAGGTGAACGTATCGAGAATCCGGTATTTTCGAATTTTAGGGGTTAACGGGCTCTTATCCACCAGTGGTTCGGTTGTCAAAAAATATTGCCAAGTTTCCTCGGCAAGTTATACCCATGCTTATCAATTGTTTCCGACTCTATCCCGTTGTTTTAGGGGGGGTTCCTTTAACAAAGCACCTAAGCTAAACATCGCGTTTTGAATGTTTTAAAAACTTTTTTTTATATATCCCAGGCATTCGTGAAGTATTCTTGTCGCTTCTATGGAACTGCTAGGTTCGTTGGCATTTCACCCAGTTTCTGCTTTTCACCTAGGCTTATACAAAAAGTCGCGTTCGCACTGTTCTTTGTCGATGGAAGTGTGCATTTTGTTGTTCTTTCCTAAATAGTGTGATTTAACAGAATTTTTTAGGTGAGTATAGTCGGAATGGCTCAAACTATGCTTTGAAAATTTGAGCTACCTTTCAACAAAATAATCTGCCTAGCAGTTTTTCTACTGTGGTTTTTTTCTTAAGACAGGTGAGATCTTTCCCAAAAGTGTCTTAGTAGTTTTTTTTATAGAACCCAGCCCATCAGTCATTTTCTCGAACCAACCGATATGAGACAAACGTTTTCTGTTGTTAGCACAGTAATTTGGCGCTAAATTTTTGTTCTTTTGGAATTAACCGGTTACGTAATTGATGTTCCAAAACGGTTCAACATTTTTTCGAGATAATAAGGAATATTTATACTGGAACTCATTAGCGGTAGTTTTTTCAAAAGAAAGTTTTGCATTAATTTTTGACATGTGACCTGAAGCGGTGTCTTAAACTTTTTGTATAGCTGAAAAGACAGAAATGTTAGTGAGTTAATCATTCTTGGGTGTTTTCTCATGAGAAAACATTTTTGGAATATCTTATTTTGCATGTGACACCTACAACGGGTGTATTCACTTTTTCTTTTACAACGCTCATACATAAAATGTTGATGTGAGAAAAACATTCGACGAGTTTTTGCAGAGAAAATTTTTGCATTCACCATTTTGCATGGGGTTTTCAGGGGTCAATCCACTTTTATATCCACCTACATTTTCGTGTTTTTCAGTTTTACTAAAAGTTATTTGAACCTAAGTGTCCATGTATAATTATGCAAAAAATTTTCTTGAAAAACTGCCCGTATGCATTTAGTCATACACATATATTCAGCTGTCTAGGAGTGTATTTGAACCCCCAGTGTACATGTCAAAATAAAACTCCAACATTTTCTCTTGAAAGCTACCCAATGTATTTATTAATAACATTTTGTTTCAGCGATACTAAGTGTAATTTGACTTTTGAGTGTCTATATCAAATAATATGCCAAAAATTTTTCTTGAAAACGACCCGCGAAATGTATCTATTCACTCAGTTTCGTTTCAGTCTAACCCTAAAGTGTATTGAGCACCCTCGGTTTGTACATGTCTAATAATTCATGCAAATTTTATTTGAAATTATCCGCTAATGTTCTTCATATAATTTGCTTGATTATCTCGAAAATGTACCGGTTCTTGAGACATAATTCCGGTGAACGGTTAACCCATCATTAAAAACAAAATTTTAGCGCAAAATTTATGGCTACATACAGAAACCGTTTTTTCATTATCTTGTATGGTTCGAGATACTGATAGGGTGGTTTCTATTAAAAAGCATACTGAGTAAAATTTCCCAAATTTGTCAACTAATTTCTCAACATTGTCCTAAGCAATCTGTCCTACGCTCACTTTTGGCCATATTTTTTTTAAAATCGATAATTTTTTCCAAAAAAAGTGAAGACTTTTTTATTTTTTTGTCTTTCTTCTTCTTTTGCAAAAAACGTAAAAGGTCTTTTCTTGAATTTTCATAAATGGTTATTTTTCTAAATTTCCCAAAATCCTAATTTTCCTTTATTTTCCAAATTCCTTATATTTCCCAATCCTACGCCAAATTATCCTATTTCCTCATATGTCTTAATTTCACTCTTGTCCTTATTTTCCCAAATTGTCCTTATTTTCCAATGGTCCACCCAAATTGTCCCTTATATCTCCATATCTGTTTATAGAGGGACGGAAAAATAGAAATGCCGTGGTTTTGGCCATATTTACCGTTATTCCTTAATAGAGGGTGTCCTTAAAGACGCAAATCCAGTATTTTCAATAAATAAATCTAAATAAATCTGGAATCTAGCAGGGTTCTACTAAGGGTTATTTCCGCTTTTGATATTTTAAATTTTTGTAGGGTCAATTAGAAAATTACTACACCTTTTCGTATAACCATCTGATAACAACTTACGCTCGTTTTTTTCCTCATTACTGTGAATCTTCAATTTGTTGTTCTATCAATTTCTTTGAGACTTTTGCAGCAAGCTGTTTACGAGGTGAATCATTTTCTTTTTCAAGTCCGAGATTTTCGTTCCATTTCTTCCTTCATCATATTCATTGAGCTTAACGCTCGAGCTTTCTTAATTATTTGTGAAAATATACTGGGGTCAATTTTGTAATTTAGTTGAAGGGTCAAATAAAGAATGTCATACGTCGTATAGAAGACTGTATGGTTGCCGTTTTCCGGCTGTTAAGACTTCGTTATGTATGCTCTGGATTCGGGTAGATTTTTCCTCTTTTTTCAAATTGTGATGCGATGAGAACGCTAATGTAGAATGGTTAATTTTGGCCAAGAACACTATCTTCTCAGATTCAACTCAACAAACGGACAAGGAATCAAGTTGTATCCAATTTGGAAAAAGAAGAGAAAACCTTACACCCTGTGGCTATAATTTATATTATAAGCCAATTTCGCACGACTCAAGCGCATTCTCGATTAGTTTGTAGTATCAGTAATGGGACTATATTTTCAAACGTAGAATTCCAAGAATTTTAACATCAGTCTGTGTGTATTGTTACTCAAGAACATATATACACTGGTTACCCTTATCCTACGCACCATATCCGAACGATTTTTCCGCCGAGTATGTAGGATAAGGTAACGCTCAGTGTACCTAGAGTAATATAAATCAAAGCAACGAAAAACCTTCATATTTATACACGTACATTTTATGTTATTGAAGCTTGGGTCCTCTTCCGCTGTCTACGGGAACTCGATTTTTGGCGGGTTTCTTTCCGCCCCTTTTTGTTTTTGACGGGAAATCGTAAAACGCGAGTTCCGCCAAAAAATGAACGGGAATCCGCAAACGCGGGCTTCCGCACAGAAATGGAACGGGAACTCGCCAAAACAGCGGGTTCCCGCACCAAAAAGTAATTAAACTTGAACTTTCAGCTTTTTGTTATGATTTATTTTTTTAATATTAAAATATTTTTCGACGTAATTTTATTATAAATTAAATATTTTACATTTTCAATTTCATCGAATAATGAATGAATTTGATACAATAGATAGGCACGAACCTAGCCTCTGAAAATGAGTGCATTCCCGAGAACAGCAATTCCAATTGGAAATTAAATTTCCCAAACTACATTCCCTTTGAAATGTGTGCCTTCGAATCAATGTTGGAGGTCCACTTCAGTGTTGATTTCCTAATTCTGCTAGTACAAATGAAATGTATATATTGTAATATTAAATATCATTATTATTGAATACTAGATATATTTTTAACTGTGAATTAAAAACACAAATACAAATAAATACTTTAGTTTAATTTTTGAATGGGAATCAGTTGGGACCGAGGAATGAATAAATACTGTGTGACAGACCAGTAATTCAACTCGAAGGTATTATCGAAAAATCGAATGGGGTGGAGCCATATGGCAATTTACAAGTGACGATGTGTTTTTTATATTTTAAAATAAACTAAAAATTGCTGAATTCGTTGTAAACCAAAAGTTGTTTAGACAACACTTTTGCGCTGCGTGGACCGAAAAAGTATACTTTTTCGGGGGAAGATCAGTAATAACTCTTGATAAACAACCCCAAGTTTGCTCAAGAAGTCAAGGAATCATAATTGTGAAAATAATGCTGTTCAGGCTAGGGTCCTATAATTAAATGAATAACAATTTTTGGTAATAAAGGGACAAATATTACGAATGTTAACTTCCATAAATATATCTAAATCCTGCCTAGCGTAAAAATTTATCACTATGTCACTAATAGGTAATCCGTTTTTTTATTGGGTCATTTTTCGAAGAATCAGTAGACCTTCATTGGTCGACTGTCTACTTTGTGACGTAGTGATATAATTTTACCAGATAAGTTAGATATACAGGCAGTGTCACCCTATTCAAGATGATAAATAAATTTTCTGGATTATGTAAATCGTTTCATGAACAATCTGACTGGAAAGCTTATCAATTGGACAGTATTTATGATAACATCAATATGTTAAATAAGTATAAGACATAAACAAAAATCCAAACAGCTGGTTCGCGCAAAATAGATCCGAATGTCAAAATCGGTTCCGCACAAAAATGAACGGACTGCGTCAACGCGAGTTCCGACAAAAAATGGAACGGAGTCGTCAAACAGCGAGTTCCGCACAAAAATGACAACGGACTCGTCAACAGCGGTTCCCGCACACAACAAATAAATGCGGAAACTCGCCAAAAAGTGGTCCCGCACAAAGCGGGGAGACCCACTACCATTTGAAAACAAAATTTAATTTTTGAATAATCCGCGTTTTGTCCTTTTAATATTTTTTTTCCAAATACGTAGGTTCTGGCCAACTTTCGGCTATTTGTTATAGTACACCACTTTTTTTTATATGTGGATAACTTCATTTTGAATCCTTGAAAATTTTCCTTACGTTGACATTTGTAGATCTTTCTTTATTTGCAATATCTTGTTTTTTCATAAGTTCCTTTTTGATTTGAGTATATTCTTCAATTTCTTTTAACATATATTCCTCCCTTTCTGCACCATTTCTCAGGTCTCCGTCTAAATTGCTTCTAAGTTCTTGTTCTTTTGCTAATTCTTGTCGAACTTTGATATCTTTTTGGGCATAAAATTCGCGGAGAACATCAAGTTGAATGGTAAATTGACGTTTTTTCTTTTCCAACTGACGTAAACGATCGACAGCAGTAGATTCAGAGGCAAGTTTGTCATCATAACTTAAATATCATGTCAGCTAAAATGAATACTTTTTATTTGAAAATTCCTCGATAATGTTTTCATATCAGACTACATATTTCCAAAACAGTAAAGTGCCTCTATAAGGACGATCCGATGTCGCTCCGTGCGTCCTTATAGGAGGACCGGCAAACTTTCGGAAAAAGGTCCGTTTTATAGCGGACCTGGCAAACATTTGGGAAGAATGGTCCGTCCTTTTACGAGCACCGCGGCAAACTATTTGACCAAAGTGTCCGTCCTTGTAGAGGCACCTTACTGTACCCCCGGCTTTACAAAATCTTAAAATTATCTATTTCGAAATTCATTAAAATTATCAAACAAATAAAATTTCCAAGATCAAAAATATATTTTCTAATTTCATTATTTCGACTCAACAAAATGGCTATAATATATATTCTTTTTATCTTCAAATTTTTTTGATAGAAATTGGCAACAATTTTAGCACTTCAAACTTATTTTCGAATTCGGTTGTATTTCACTACAGGAAATCACCAAAAAACGTTGAAATCTCCCTGAAATTCTGTATTTGACACCAAAATTATGTTGAAAGATAAAATTCGAAAACGTTCGCAACATAATTAAAATTCAAAAAAGTTTTATTTTTAAATTGGGTTGTCAAATACAGTACAGCATGTCACGTCTTTTTTTTTCCAGTTTGCATAATTTTGAATTCCATCGTTTTGATAGGTTCAATCTGGAAAAGACGTAGGCATTTGCCAAAATTGATCGTTCTCATTGGCGGATAGCAAATTAAAAAAAAAGAAAGAAAAAACGTGACATGCTGTGCATGATTCGTGCACCAGGACCTTGGTAATGATGATTTTATTTGTCACGATAGTCAGCAGACGGACTGGAAAGCACGTTGACGTCAGGTATAAATGGATGCCTTAGAAAGGAGACGCAGAAATGTTTAAAGAAGCTCCGAGGTAACTCTGCAATAGCTAAGGGTCTGAGAGTCTAGTGCGATCTCGATAATGCTCTAAGAACTTCGCCAACCATACTTATGGCTTATCGGTTAGTTGTAACTGCGGTAGAGTGTTTTTGATATGGCTGAGAACAATGTGTCATCCACTGTGTATGCAGCTGCAAAATATACGATTAACGACCGTATGCGACATGGAGATCATATGATGAATATTAAGTGTTGATTTGGGCAGTCTCACTGCGGAAACTAAAAAAACGACGTCAGGTCCCGCGCCAGAAATTGTTTTGATTTAGATTTGACTCCGAAGAAAGTGTTATATATAGAAAATTGGTGTAGATTTGATTCCGGGAGTAATGACTTAAGACGGGGAAGTCCCCTCATGGCAAGCGAAACATTTAAGAAGACTATTCATCTGAAATTGTTCGACCGAGTAGTGATATAACGCTATAAAAAAATTATTGCATGACAATGGACATGTCCTCGCGGCTCCAGAAACACAGGTGGCGCGCTAGGATAAAAAACAGTAAACACTTTTCGATAAAATATTTCGGAATTATTAATGAATATCATTTATTTTACGTAGGACTCACCGTTGATCAACAGTACGCAAAATGAATTTTATTTTTGTTATTTATGAATTCTTCTTAAAAAATACAGTAGATAAGTCCTAAAACCTTGCTTTTAAAAGTCACTCAAATAAATTTCTCGCAAATCCGCTCGAAAATTTTTTTTTTGTTTTCACATATTTATACAATGAAACTTGCTGATTGGTATGTAAGGTGGTTTCCCGAAATTTGCTTAGAACAAAGTACGCCGCCAGAAGCGAGGGGTGCGCCACGTTAATCGTGTTTTTTTCACTAGCAAAACCTCGTAAAATTTGAAAAAATTTGGAACATTAATTATGAAAATTATTTATCTTTCGTGAGACTCACCGTTAATACAGTAACGCAAATAAATTATTTTGTTAATTCAATATTTTTTTAAATACAGTAGATAACGTCTAAAAATTTGTTTTTTAAGTCACTCAAATCAAAATTTCTTCGAAATCGGCCAATTTTTTTCTGTTTTCTAATTTATTATACAATAAACTTGCCTTTATAATTCGGAATATTTTTATAGTATTTTCTACTATAAAAGAAAAACTTCTGCCTGCCTTCATTTGCTTACCCTAAATTTTCGTTTCAAAGCTTGAACAGCCGATTTTAAAATGATTCAAAAGGCCTCTAACTAATGCAAATGTGCCAGTCCCTCGATGATCATGCGCGAACTCACAGAAGTTATTTCGCGATTAATACGGAGCCTGTTTCCAGAAGAATTTTAGAAAAGGCGCTGTTATGAAAATTTATTATATAATGCAAGATTGTTCATTAAAATTTTAGAATGCCAAAATATCTAAAAAAAAAGGTAAGCCCAGATGGACAAATTTGAAAAATTTCAAACCATGGTCAGTATACCGAGAAAAATTACGAGATATTCACGTGCAAAAATTCTGCAGAAATACAACGAAATAGCGGACGAAAAATGTTTGAAGACGTCAATTTTCAAGCAGGTTTATCTCAAAATTCCGGTAATCGAAAAAATAAACTCAAATACGCTTCTTCGCAAGAAAATTTCAAAATTCAAATTTTTTGACTCAAAATTCTAGCTTGAATAATTTCTAATATGAACACTTCGCAGATTCGAGATCTTGGCCCAATCATCTTTTTCAGTTGATATTTCAAATTTTTTCGGAAAATGGAATACTAATCTCTGGCGCTGTACATTTTGTTCTAAGCAAATTTCCGGGCAAACACTACCTATAAACTCCAAGGCAAGGTTTTCATTGTATAAATATATTGAAAACACAAAAAAAAGTTTTCGACACGGATTTCAGAGAAATTTTGATTTGAGTGACTTGAAAATCAAGGTTTAACGTTATTACTGTTAATTTTTAGTGAGATACGAAATTAAATAACATAGACAAAAAAATTATTTGCGTCTGTATTATCGGTGAGTCATCACGAAAGATAAATAATTTTCATAATTTAATGTTCCGAAATATTTTATCAAAAGTTTTTACAGGTTTTTACTAGTGAAAAACACGATTAACGTGGCGCACCCTCGCTTCTGGGCGCTGTACACTTTTGTTCTAAGGCAAATTTCCGGGGAAACCACTACATAATTAATCAAGGCAAGGTTTCATTGTATATTATATGTGAAAACAAAAAAAAGTTTTCGAGCCGATTTCGAGAAATTTTGATTTGAGTGACTTTAAAACAAGGTTTTAGACGTTATCTACTGTATTTTTAGAGAAGAATCAAATAACAAAATCAAAATTCATTTGCGTACTGTATCAACGGTGAGTCTTACGTAAAATAAATGAATTATTCATAAATAATGGTCCGAAATATTTAATCGAAAGTGTTTACTGGTTTTTATCCCTAGCGCGCCCTGGTGGGTTTCTGGACCGCGAGGACATGTCCATTGTCATTTTTTTTTGCTTAATTAACTATTGTTCAAAATTCTCAGAGAATTTAATTTCCGAGGGGGACTCCTTAATATGGGTATTATATGGGTATCATACGAAACTAGAAGAAATTTCTGGGATTTCGCCTTTAAAAATATATGCTGTTTATAATATAGATCAGTTCAAAAAGCAACATTTTTTTACTGTTCCAGTTAGAGAAAAATATACCGACCTAAAAAAATCGTTCCCAGTTAGAGAAAGTGTTTCCAGATAGGGTGTTTCCCAGTTAGAGGTTTGTGGACTGTATTCAAAACATTTATTTAAAAATTCTTAACGCATGCAATGTTGCAGGACGTTATTTTCAAATAAAATAAGGGCAGAATATTTATCGCAAAATAAACCATACTATTGTCAAGAATAAACAAATTTACCAGGTGGTGTCAGATGTCAAAATAAATATTGCCAAAAGTAATAAAGCATATTTTTTCTCTTGAAAAGATTACCCAGATTAGTATATTTTTAAGGTTCAATAACAACCAGTCTCCATATATAAAATATCGTGTTCACTGCCACCAGGTGGTGTCTGGTGTCAAAAATTAATTATTGCCAAAATTTTTCTCTATAAAAAGTAACCCGGATTAGTACATTTTAGGTTCACATAGCATACCAGTGTGAGATACAAAATTTTCGTGTTTACTCTACCAGGTGGTGTCTGGTGTCAAAATAAATATTTCCAAAATTTTTCTCTTGAAAAAAAATACACGAGATAGTATATTTTTTAGGTTCACATAGCATACCAGTGTCGCGATACACAAAATGTCGTGTTTACCCACCAGGTGTATCTGGTGTCAAAATAAATAGTTGCCAAAATTTTTTCTTGAAAAATACCCGGAAATTACATTTTTAGGTTGTCATAGCATACCAGTGTCGGGATACAAATGTCGTGTTTACTCCACCAGGTGGTGTCTGGTGTCAAAATAAATATTGTCAAAATTTTTCTCTTGAAAAGTTACCCGGATAATTACATTTTTAGGTTCACATAGCATACCGGTGTCGAGATACAAAATGTCGTGTTTACTCCACCAGGTGGTGTCTGGTGTCAAAAATAAATGTTGCCAAAATTTTTCTCTTGAAAAAATACCCGGAAAATTACATTTTTAGGTTCAGATAAAATACCAGTGTCGAGATACAAAATTATGTGTTTACTCCACCAGGTGGTGTTCTCTATAAACTGAAATTTACCGGTGTTTTTCGGTGATTACGTTCAACTGGTCGGGGTCAAAATCGACAAAATTTCTCTTCGGCTAAAATTTTCTTAGCTATCGGATACAAAAAACCATTTCCCGATATCTCTTACCGTTTGGTCTACAGGGGGGTGGTCCCTTTAAAAAAAAAGCTACCTGAGTTATTTCTGTATTTATGATCGTCAAAACTTTAAAGAAAGTCTTAATTTTTTATCAAAAAATTGCGTTTACCTAAATTGCGTTCAATTAATTCAAAAACTATTATCAACACTTTTTTTCAAATTTAATGCAAAACTCATTTTAATTTTACCCTTATTTGAAAAGTGATTTAAATAACTCATTTTTTTTCTCAGTTCTCAGGTTTTCTTACATATTTTGTTGATTTTTTAATTGATCATTCAATTTATTCAAATTTTCGCTTTGTTTCTCAACCTCCCGTTCAGCAGTTTCAATTCGAATGGTAGCCTTTTCGAGGTCAAAAAATGCATCAATAACGCCACTTTTGTCCTTTTCGGATGTTTTTGAGTTAAGTTGTTTGAGAGCTAATTCAAGTTGATTTCTACGTTCAATGGATAAGTTATATTCGACCGTTTCCGTTTCTAGATTATTAGCAGCATCTTGGTTAATTTTTTCAGTTTCATCTAAAAAATAATGTAAATAAAATTTTCGCAATAACGAATTTTGAAAAAATGCAGTATAGTCGGTTTAATCAATCGAAACTGAAGTCCATATGAATACTTGAACAAACAGCTCAAAAATTTGGGTGAAAGTATCTTTTGCATCGATTTGTTTTATTTCAAAATTGCATCAAAAAAGCAAAAAAAAACATTCACATTTTTCCACCCATCTTTTTCAAAATTGTTCTTCGAGAACTTGAATGTCACGCATAAAAATGTCCGATTTTTTTTTCGCTGCGAAAGATATCGATTAAAAATATTTTGGATAAGCGTGAGAAAATCGCTTTTATATATTAAAAACCTTGAAAATACGTTTTATACCGAATTTATTGTATTTTTTCTCTTGAATGATTGACCAAGTAAGCTATCTAAATATGAATGACCTTCTTTTACCAATTTAAAAAATCAGCTTTAAATACAAAATTTATGTTTGAAAACTAATTTTGAGCAAAAACGGATCTTGCCAATATCGCCGAAATTTTTTGGCAAAAAACTTTCGGCGATATAAAAGAAGCTAGAAATTAATGCTATAAAAACGAACCGTCTCCGAGAAATTAGGTCCAAAGTCAAGTTAAATTATATGGAAATCAAAATTGGCCATCTATACCGAAATTTGAAGTCGGTTACTGTAAATCAATTTTTTGAAAAATTTCCACCAAAACAAGAGTTTTGAAACCATGATTTCTAGATTATTATAACCAGCTATAAAAAAAACAGAAAGTAAAAAAAAAATGTTTCATCATTTTTTTGTAATTCTACACCAAATCCCTAATCGTTGGACAGAATAAATGTTCTATTCGATCATTTAATAGCTTTTTGTCAAGGACTAGCTGTTTACAATTAATTGTTTTCAAAATAAGTAAATTTTGGTGAAATTCGAGCAAACGTGATAAAAAATTGCCATAATAGGTTTATAAATGATATAAATTAAACTTTAACCTTTTATGCGTTCATTTTCTTGATCTGAATTTAATTTAGACACTTTTTTCCACATCTGTTTTCTTACCTATTGTTTGTTGTAGATTATTTTTGTTGTAAATAAGTTTTTCTAGATCTTGACCCAGTTTAGTTATATTTTTCTGCATGGAACCAAGATTCCTCTGGGCTGCTTCTTTTTCTTGTCTAGCTTTCATCAATTCTTTTTTCTCAGATTCTAGAATTTCTGTAGATTGATTTGAAAAATTATTACGTTGGTTCAAGGACTCTTTTAGCTGGTTTAATTCGTATTCTTTGTTGTAACAAATTTGGGCTATTTCATTGAAACTATTTTGATAGGACGTCATTTTTATCTGATATTCACCGTCTTTTGATTGCACTATAAAAATGTTAAGTTTTGATTAAAAATCTTGGCAAAAAGGTTATTTCATGGCGACGGGTTAAATACGGAATTTTTAAGAGTTAAAATGATCTGCGTGCTATTAACCTGAGGTAGCATTTCTTTTAGGTGCATCCACCCACTACAGTATATACCGTAGTAGCTACAGAAAAGTGTTTCTAGTAGGACGCGCCCTAAGGATTTTAAAAGTACTCTTCCACGAAAAGTATTCTACTTTACTTTAAAAAGAAGTCCTAGTGTGGTACATATATTACATACGTATCGTACCATGCCGCATTTTGAGGGAACAGTAAAGTCCTTTTCGTAGGACAAAACTTTTAGAATACTTAGGACGCGTCCTACAAGAGACCCTTTACTGTATCTAGAAACGTTTTTTGTATAAAAGCTGATAAATATTAAAGCCGTTTTTTTCGGTTTTCGACTTCTACCGGTAATCACCATGGAACCCCGGTTATTTTTCGAGAACAGGAAAGAAAACCATAAAAAAAATTTGCAGAATATTTTTCAAAAGTTTAAAAATAACTTTTTTATCTGCTGATTACCGGTAAGGCTTGAAAATCGAAGACAATTATTAGCGTTAATATTTTGTTAGATATGCAAAAAACGTTTCTCGATAGCTACTTTGTTTTTGCCTGAGCGGGTGGAACCACCTGAAAGAAAAACTACCTTACATTTATATAGACAAATTTTGGGTTCCCATTTATTTTTCGAAAATTTCAAGTTTTTGGTATAATTAAAATTGCAGTAAAATAACTACAGTGAAGTGTATTTAAACGGGGCGTTTGTAAGACACTCATTTTTATAGATTGTCGTATTTGTCTAAGCGGACGTATTTTAAAATTTGCAAAACGTCCGCTTTGACACAGAAAAACGTCCGCTTAGACGCGCAGAGACAAATTTTACTCAAAAAATGGAGCTAAAGAGCTGTAATTATTAGCCAAATTTTCAGCATGAACAGCCACATTTACTGTTTAAATATGAATCAGCCTAAACATGTTTTTCAAATTGCCTATCATTAAGGGGGTACAGTTCACTATGAAAATTTTTCTGTTAATTTTAGACTAGACTAATTCGGCCAAAAAATCACAATGGTATAAGTCTCGCATTCCAAAGACGTCTAGTTCGGCGACTAGGAGACTTCAAAGAGCGAGAATGAGCCATTTTTGAGCGAAATTCGAGACCATTTTTCTTGGTAACCACACAAATGACTTTCAATTCTATTCTATTTATACGATGAACTTATGTGGGACTTGAATCCGCCGGAGGGGGTAGCGATCGCAATCTTTCTAGGCGGCAAAATGCCCTAGAAACATTTCGACCGCTACCTCCTTAATTTACATTTGTATCAAAAACGGCTCGGGGGGATTACAGTTCCACATAAGCATCATTGTATGAATAATATAATTCTAACTCGCGATGCTGGTGGAAACTGCAGAAAGCTTTAAAAAAATATTTCAAGACTAGGCCAAAATTTGGCATCTTGTGACATTAGTTTTAAATAATAAGAATGAATGGTTTTATAGCGGGGAATGACTCGCCGTTTATTACAAGGTGATTATTACAATTATTAAAGATTATAAAAATTCGTACTTTTAGAAAAAATAAAAAAACCATAATATTTAGTTCAAAAAATTATATAAGCAAACCAAATTTTTTTAGTTAATCGCCTTAAATAATTACAGAAATCTATTGGTTACTTTTATATTTTATATTTATAAAATGCTCAAAATTAAAAACATTTGATAATATATTTGTAAGTATAACATACAGTAGATAGAAATGACCGCAGAGCCGTCCATTTTAAAAAATCTTGAAGAATTTTAAGACTGCAGTAAGATACAAAAACCCAAAATAAGAACAAAAAAATAAAAAAAAAAATAAAAACATAAAAAAAAAAAAAAAAAAAAAAAAAAAAAACAAAAAAAAAAAAAAAAAAAAAAAAAAAAAAAAAAAAAAAAAAATCGCAAATCAAGCGTTGACCCGTTAACCTTAATAAGATTTTCACAATCTCACTACATTAAAAATCAAAAAGTAAAACAATTTACATTAGCTAATACTAATATTTACATTGTATTCAAAATAAACTTGATTCCTTTATTTATATAACATCATAATACATATTTAGAATATACTTAGTATATACTAAGTAAAAAAAGCAATCAAAGTTTATTTTGAATTAATGTAAATATTAGTACTACTCATAATAATAAAAAGTTAGTATTAATAACGCGAATCATATGCAAAATTCCTCTAGAGAAATATCCGTAATATATTTTTGAAATTTCTATACAATATTAATTATGTTTTTTGAAATTGTGAGTCAAAAAGGTGATAATATGCAAAAAAAATAAAAAAAACGTCCCGCTTTGACGGACGAAAATTTTCAAAATTGAAAAAAATCTTAGGTTTCCGCCAAAAAACACACTGAAACGGCGCTTAGAAAAATACGACAGTAGATAGGACGCATCCTTTTAATACGCAAGCTTTCACTTTAGTTTATCAAAACTTGTGAAATTTAACACTTTTTAAATATGGAAACCAAAATTAACTGTACTACCAATGATTTTATTGTATCAAATAGAGAGCCTCCTCGTTTTTGTTTCTTTCCCGCCTCATGAAGATTCTACTTTCTCCTAACCTCTTCATATTTTTGCTTTTCCGAATTGCATATTACCATATGCCAAAATCGCTAAGAAAATCTAGGAGATTCCTTTCACCTCTAGAAAAGGATGGACAGCTCTCCTTTTCCATTTTTACTTTCTATTTGATACTATGACTACTATAGTTATTACCCAGGATATTATTTTTTTAAATCGGTGATCCAATCCGAATTTATATTTTTTATGCATCCTTTACCGATATCAATCACCGACTTTTATTGTTAAAAATTGGTTTCCAACTCAAAACTTAACTGTTTTCGCTGCGATCTTTGACTTAGGACAAAATTTAACGTTTTTTTTTAAACACTTTTTACATTTTTCAACAAATATTTTACCTGTTTGGGCATGTTTGTCAGCTTCGTTTTTCTTCAAATTAATTTCTTTCAATTCTATTTCTAGTCTTTCAACATTTTTCTGTTCCGAATCAATGTCAGACGTAAATTTATCTGGCTCGTTTGCGGCATCAACTCGCTCCTTCATTAGAGCTTAAAACATTTTATTTTTTCTTGAAAACGTAGATTTTTTTTCAATTTTGAATTAAAGTTTAAAAAAAATATTTAATATCAGGCTGGATAACTGATCACATTTTTCGGATATTATTTTTGTGCATTCGCATTCTTATGGTACAGCTTATGTGTAGTACATAATGAAAAATAACATTTTTCAAAAAAAGTACGTTTCGACAAAAGTGTTTTTTGAAAAATTAGTCGAAGAAAACAATAATTTTCCAAAATTACAAATAAATTTCATAAAATTATAAAGTTTACTCAAAATTTTGTCGTCAGATAAAAAACTATTTTAAAAAATTATCTCTTCTTTTAGATTTTTTTTTCACAAAACCCTTGGAAACTATCTTTTTTGAATTTTATTGTTTCCATAAAAGAGGTTTGGTTTATAGAACATATTATTTTATTAAAATCATTTTTCTCAATTTTACGAAAAATGTGATCCGTTTAAACGCAGTCTACTGCAGCCAGCTTTTTTAGTTTTATCAATCGTTTCAATGAAACTTAAAAAAATACTACAGTTGAGTGTGATGAAACAGACAGGTTGCGATACTTTATAGGCTTATATAATAGGTTTATATACTTACTTAAAAGTTGCTGGGTCTGTGAGCTAGAAACTTCCTTAAATTTGTTGTCTTTGTTGGAAAATGACATAGACGCAAAAACCATGAGTGTGATGTGACTGACGACCATAACAGTGAAAAGAGTAATTGTGAAAACAAAATCGCCCATTCCAAAGGTGACTGGGTGCAGACCAAACCAGTCTACGAAGAATGAAACAGACCGGTTACTTAACCAGTCAAAAAACGATTCCATTATTATAATTATCTTAAAAAACCAGGATTAATTGAAATGTAAGGCTATAAAAGATTGTAGATGATAAGTTTTCTTAAGTTATCTAGAGTAAGTTAGGAACGGCCATTTTTTTGTTAAACATTTTCTATCACGTTAAAATTGTAGCCCTTGAAAAAATATTACGTTTAGTACAAAATTATTTTTTAAAGTTGTCAGCTATTGCTTGAAAATGAAACCCCGTTTTTCAAATTGTCAATGTTTAAGCTTGGGATTTTGTCGAAAAAAATTTCAATCATAAACCTAGGCAATTTCACTAACGGTTTTTTTATTTTTAAGCAGTACTTTAAAAACAAAAATTTTACAGAACGTAATATTTTTTCAAGGGCTACAATTTGAACATAATTTAAAAAATGGTGAGAAAAAAAAGTTTTGCCGTTCTTACCTTAATCCAGATATCCTTATAACAGAAAAGGTATCAACATTATTTAGAAATAAGTACAACAAATCGAAATTTTTCGCCAATCACTTTTTATAAAAAATTTTGTATAATTTATCTCCACACAAAAAGAATACAAGTACAGTGAAGTCCGTTTGACAGGACGCACCCTATAAATATTAAAAGTACTGTCCAGCGTCTTTTTATGTTAAAAGTACTTTTCGCTGGACAGTACTTTTAATATTTATAGAGTGCGTCCTTTTAGGACTTCACTGTATGTCGTTCAGAATATTATTTAAGTCACAAATAAAGCCTAAGTTTTTTGCTCAATTAATCATTTATTTTCTGAACTCTAAACCTTTAGGTTAAGCGTTGTTGACACATAAATTATGTGATATAATATGTCCAATTCTCTATGAGATACAAATTTGTACTTCGTATTTGTGAGTGTACATTTTGGTCGTTTTTAAATTCTTATCTTTTGCTATGAAAGGTGCGAAGGTTGAAATCTGCAGTAATAAAAGTTGCACACTTTGATTATTTTTTGCATTATAAGTTATAATTTATAACCGGTTGTTTTACGATTTAAAAATTGATCAACAATTTGTATTTTTGCGACATAAGGTTTTTTGTCATATTTTTCAAATTGGTATACTTTTCGCACCTACGCATTTTTGATAACAAATGATATGAAGAAAAAGACGACCAAAACTGTATTAGCGTAAGCGCTATCCAATTTAAATTGCTGAAACTAGTTTAAAGGGCTTAGAACGTGTTCTAATCGTTTTCTTATAAAACAAGCATTTTTGAATATGGAAGTATTTAACTTTTGAGTGCCTTGCTCTTGAATAATAAAACTTACAGAAACACTTTTTATTTGATTTTTTTCATTTATTTTTGAACTTTCGAAATACACCAAAATGGAATTATTTTAATTTCTCATTTTTCAGTAGTTTTGAAGAGATTATATTTTTGACTTGCGTTATATCTAACAATGACGTAGCCTTACAATCAGTATAGAAGCTATCTGATTGGCTATTTTATATCACAATCTTAGTTTTGATGACTCATCAATTAAACGGATTTTTTCGTCAAGTATTTAAAAATGTCTATTTTTTACTATACAGAATGTGTATGCGGAGATTTTAATCATACAAAAATTTACGGCAAGAAATACTCGACGAAAAAAGTATACCCAAATTAAAGAGTAAACGCGGAAATAAAGTGGAGAAAAATCAATGGAGATATTGGGGAAAATATATTTTGTGCATTATTTTCAACCACATATAGATAAATTATCACAGGCAAATTTGCCCCGTTTATGAAGCGCGCATGTAACTAATTGTAATTCAAAAAATTGTTGTATTTCCCGGTTGGCTATTTCTAAGAAGACCCATAGTCTATGGGCCATAGACTTTAGGTCATAGAAATCAAGAAAATTTAATGTTAAATTTCATATTCATGATAAGAAATGTGACAACATTTTATTTGTCTAAATCGTGACAATATTTTAACGGTTGGAAAATTTGATTTACTGTGGGTTTTTGTACAAGCGGACTTGGTCTAAGCAGACAAAATGGAAATTCTACGTTTTTTTCTGAAACCCCGAAATAAAGTCGATCTAAGTTGACAAATAGAAATTTTAAGTGATCATAAAAATGTCGCGGACAAAATAGGTTTTACAGGCCTATCTGCTTGGACAAAACCCAAAGTATATCGATTACGGGGTCCTCTGGTCATTTTTTGCCACTTTTCAGCCAAAATTTGTATTTAATTCGACTTTTGAAAAAGACTCATCCGATTAAGTTCTTAGACAGCTCAAACTGAGCGAAAATATCTAGTGAATAATAAAATAAAAACAATTGGTCCGAATCGGACCATTTTTTCTTGTTTTTTTTCCGAAATTAGTGAAATTGTTTAATTATCGGTTTTTGTTAAAACTAATCGAAAATAATGGTCTGATTCGGACCATTTTTTTAGTTATTTTTTTTCTGAATATTTTTAGTCAGTTTGAGCTATCTAAAAACTTAATCGGATGAGTCGTTTTCAAAAGCCGAATTAAATGAAAATTTTGGCTGAAAAAGTGGCAAAAATGACCAGAGGACCCCGTAATTGATATAAAAAAACTTGAAATAAACGATTTTTACTTTGCGTTTTGCCAAAGCGGACAGGCCTGAAAATCCCATTTGTCTGCTACATTTTTAAAATCACTAAGGTTCACCCATTTCATTCGCTTAGACTGTAATTTCTGTTTAAAGGAAAATGCGTTGGTTTTGCTCATTTGCCATTTTTGACCAACTTTGCTTGGACAAGACCCACTGTGAATCAAATTTTCGAAGCGTTAAAATATTGCCTATGCATTTTGGCATTAAATTTTCATGATTTCTTTCAAAATTAAGAGATTTGTGGCGAAAAATTTGAAATGGAATTAAAGAGCAAAATTATAAATATTTTTGTACACTTGATTCGTGCGCAATAAATACTTATACTTAGCGAAGAAAAACTAGAACTGATGACATCCATAAAATGCGTATCTCGAATATTCAATATTTGCTAGAAACTAAGGTGGTTTTTTAGGATACAGGGTGTAAGGTTTTTCTGGTTTTTAAGGTATTTGCTGACTAAGGCTTCGTCGTATTTGGAAACCCCATGAAACCATATATTGGCAGATAGAGAACTAAATTCCGCATTGCTTCATAGATTTCGTTTTTTGAATTTCAGACCGGTTGACCGGAAATGACCGATTTCCGGTAGATCTGTTTTTCAAAGTTGGTTCAATCGGGCCAAAATTGAGGTTTGTAGACTTTATCGGGCACCCGGAGTTCGAATCTGATCATATGAGTCATAATCACTACCCCAGCAAATTATTCTTGTCACAGTTTTCTCTATCTTAGTTTATACGAATTATATCCGAATTGACCCAAAATGACTCATAATGTTGTTATAAGTGAATTCTGGGATCAGATTCGATCTCCCCGTGCCGAATTAGCCTTATTTCGCCGTTTTTATTAAGTTACCGTGTTTGTACAAGTTGTAATGAGTTTTATATGACGCCCAATACCCCAAAATGGACTCACAATGACGACATCGAGAAATCTGATATCAGATTCGAACTCAGGTGCCCATATTAGTCTACAGACCGAATTTTGGCCCGATTGAAGCAAAATTTGGAAAAATGGATCTACCGGAAATCGGCCGTTACGGTTAATCGGTCCGAAATTTGAAAAAATATATGAAGCAATGCTGAATTTAATTCTCTATCTGCCAATATATGGTTTCCAAATACGACGAAGTCGTAGTCAGCAAATATATATTCAAAAAAAACCACCTAAGGTCGCCTACTTGAAAATCATATATCGAAAATCACACTAGTAAACCTAGCTTTTTATAAATAAAATATTTATTTGAACATTGTCAGTTTTACGTTTGAAATTTTGTATTTTACACCCAGATAGGTAAGAAATTCTACCCCCTTACTAACGAGAACCAGCTAAAATAAAGATTGATCGAAATTTAAAAAAATGATTTGAAAGACCAAATTAACAAATTGGCATTTACAATGGGTACGATTTTAATTTGAATGTCGGTTTTGTGCTAAGGTAGTTTTTTTAGTATTCGAAAACGAAAAAATGTATTTTAATGTAATTTGAGCAAACGGTGAGCTTTTTGAACAAGCCTAATTTTTTTCGAAAGAAGTTGATCAATTTATAATCTTTCATCAGTTTCCAGTTTAATTTGATCATGAAATTGGAGTAAAATCGTTTGAATTTCAATAATTGGACAAATAATTAGAAAGTTATTAAAAACTGGAGAAAAAAATAAAAACTCTCACAACCAAGCTCACATTACGGTCAAATTTTAATAAAAATTTTTGCATCAACTTCTCCCTTAAACCGAAAACTTAAAAATCAAAATTTTTCCGATTTACATGTATTTTTGGCGTTTAGTACTAGAAAGAGACAATTGATAGGTTTTGAGAAGACAATTATGAAATTCAAAAATTTGATGAAGGAATTTGGTTCGTAACATTCAGTTAACTGAACAACTCCCTTAATCCCCCCACCATTACGTATCAAAGAAAATAAAAGCGTAGAGCGAAACAGGTTGAAATTATTAACAGCATTTTTATGGCCTTTATCGGCCAAAGAAGAGAATTTTGAATTCTGATTCGATGAGTCTGAGTGAATTGAACTTTTAAATGATCAAAAGGACACATGAGGTGGTAAGGGATACAAATTACAAATTTAAGAACTTTTGATTTATAAGTTCAAAAAAATAACGTTTTTTTCTTAAAAGCCTCGAATTTCTGTGTGATAACATTCGGTAATATTCCCGGTTAAAAACTCATATATACCATAACCGGCTACGTAGGGTAAAGTAGGTTGAAATATTGTAATATCATAATTAATGATCCAAAAACTTTATAAGAATCGTATGTAGCAGTTTCGAAATATCTCATCGAGAGATTCAGGGGCTGGCAGTAACGGGAAAAATGGATATTTTATATTTTTCTGACTGTAAAAAAAAATTTACAAAAAATTTGATATTGATGTTCCTCCGAGCATAATTTGAAATAAAACAATAAATTCAATATTTTTATGCTAAAAGTTGTCGAGAAAATCGACAAAACAACTCTAATTCAGAAATTACAGCATGTACTTTTTTTAGCTTGCGAGGTGAAAAATTGTCCTTTAGGTAATTACGGCCAATAAAAAAAGTAACTACAGTGTAGGTGGATTTATTTTCAAACCCCAGACATCGGCTATAGCTTGGCGTTCAAAATAAAATCCACCTAGTTACCATTTTTTAATTGGCTGTAATTAGCTAAAGGACAATTTTCACTTCGCAAGTAAAAAAAGTACATACTGTAGTTTGTTCATTTAAATACGCGATAGAAACGCGAAAATTGTTTTCACGCAATCTTTATTTTCCAAAAAATTCGATTTTTGCCTTTTACTGCCAACCCCAATTCGAGGCTTTAAAAGAAGCAGACGCGCTGAGCCTGTATAAATGTACCGCAAGTGGTTTCAGAGAGCTCAATTTTTAAATTTGAGACTATATCGAAGAAGAACTCAAGTATCATGGAAGAAATAAATACAGTGATAAAAACAGCGACTACCCCCTCATATACTATTTTTATAATCCATTTGCTGATTATCAAACGGATTTGATTTGTGCTTATCAAATAGCGAATTAAGTAAGGCATCACGCGATTCGGTACTTAATAATGAATCATGTGACCCTCTTCTAGAATTAACAGGCGTATGCAAGGGTGTATTACTCGTAGATTGGTCACTAGAGGGTAGATCGTAATCACGCGCGAGATTTGAAATTCCATTTGGGCCATCTTTGAAAGAAAACTCAAACGGCGGAATATCAGAAGAACTGAATGTTGATTCACCAGAACAAATGGAAGAAAGAGAAATTGAACGGCCAACTTGACACGTAAAAGCACTTCGATTTACTTTGTGAGAACGGAGCTCCATATTACTGCCCTCAAGTGATAAACGCTAAAATAACGCTTTAATTATAAAATAGGAAAATTTGAAAGAATCCATTATCAAGGTATTTTTAGCCAAGGAAAAATTCAATGCCTTTTTTTCGATTTTTTACCAGAAGCCCGGTAATACAAAGAATTTACCGGTACAACTTAAAAAAATCGGTTCCAAGAAAACCGCACATTCTTCGAAAACGATTTTTGGCATTAAGTACAATAAACAACAAATATTTGACAACCCTTATATTTTGTTTAAAAACGGATATTTGTCCCGTTTCAATACGTCATTTGACATTGTTTTTTTGAATTGTAGGAAATTAAAAACAATTGTGCCACAAAAACGAATAAATAAAAAATATTGTGTTACAAACTTTCACCACTGAAAATCTTGTCGTTAAAAATAATTTTAATAATATATCACTTGGTATAAAGTTTTGGATAGAAAATATTATCTTAAAAATTTTGTGTGTTGAAAACGTCATTAACGAACGTTAAAACAAAGTTGAAAATATCACAAAAATTTTCGAAACAAATTTCAATTGGGGATCATTATAAAACATTTTAAAAAAGTTTATTTTGAAAAAGTGTCAATATAATAATTTTTAAAAGCGTCATTTTACATTTAATAGCCATTGAATTTTCCAATTTTGACTTTTTTCCTAAATGTAAAATGACGCTTTTAAAAATTTTCATAGTGACACTTTTTCAAAATAAACTTTTTTAGAATGTTTTATATTGATCCCCAATTGTAATTTGTTTTGAAATTTTTTGTGATATTTTATAATATGGCCCATATTTAACATCGTCGATAATATTTCATTACCTTATTTTTGGGTTCCTCTAAACAATCGCTTGGGTATCTTCTTTTGCCCCCGTAACACAGAGGAGATTCTGCTCTACGTGGTCTAGTAGGCGACTGGGAATTATCAACAGTTCCAATCCCCGGTCGCGTCAAAAACTTATTGCATCGTTTTGGGGAACTTGGAGTAGAGGTAAAATCTGTTCTTTTTGCTATAACTGGTGCCGAAATAGCAGCCTGAGCAGAAATATGGGTCCCCAAAATGTGATCGTCGATTTTTGAAAAATTGTTGATTTCTTGTTCGTGGTTGAACTCTTCTTTAGTGAAACTTTCTATGGATTCTCGACGACGAATAAGAGCAAGGCGAGGTGATTGACTGCCAGAAGGGCGGCGAGTATCATCTTAAAAATCAAATTAACTCCAAAAAATATTCAAACGTAACACGATTTATTTCGTAAATAGTATCTCCAAATTTTGTAAAATGAGGCTAATTATATATATGACACTAGTTGAGTCAAATTGCCAAAGTTCACAAGGGCTTCAAGGATATAATTAAGATTAGCCAGTTTGTAGAACTAGCCTTGAGCTTGCGTGAGAAATGTGCCAAAAATTGTTTGTATTCATACACTCCTTCCCACATAAGCGACACAATAGAACCTAAGCCAAAATGGTATAACTATCTCCTCCCTGGTTTTATGTCGAAATTAGCTGCAATTTTGACATAACTTGTAAATGTGGTAGGCCAGTGTTTGTCAAATTTCCTCTATATTTCTAGAGAGAGTACCATTTTTGCTAATTATCCTTCGGAAAAAACTATCTCTTCCTAGGAAAACTTATAAAAATTCATTCCATGTTTTTTCTAGCTAGCTATACACTGAAGATGAGCAGATTTTTTAACTATTCGCTTCAATTTCTGAAAATATTTTGTGGGTCAAAATTCTAGCTCAAAACGACATCCTATTCATTTTTAAGGGAGTACTGGTCGCATTTAGAGACTCCGGACATGATATTTTGCTAGATTATCTTTAAAATGTTTTTTTCCGAAAATGGACAAAAATAAGTTAATAAGAAGTCGTTTTTATTTCAATTGTCATGAAAAAGTTTTTTTACGCGGATTTGGAAAAGTGATTTCTTCATTTTCAAATGTTGGAAATTTCTGGAATTGAATCGCTGTTCCAAAAAAAACGAAAATACAAAAATGTCAAATTGTGGACCTTGGGGTCTCGCTCGTATTCCTTAAGGATCGTATTCATACTAGTTTAAGTTTCATGCCGTCAAAATATCCAGGAGAGGAGTAGTATTTTCCCCGAGGCACATCAAAATAAGGCCAAAAAACAGTTTTTTTGCTCATTTTAAGATCCGGATGAAATTTTAATGAGCAAATCGGACTTGGGGTTCTGCCCACGTTCTCTGTGGTCAATAAAAGCTATAAAAGTATTTTCTATCTTCAAAACTCAGGGAGGAGTAGGACTTTTGAAGTGAAAATATTGCCACTTTTGAAAGGTCGTTCCTGATGGTCGGCCAATCAGAGCGCTCCGATTTTTTTTGTGGAAGCAAGATTAATGTTCAATTTTACTCCTAAACTGAAAAATCCATATGTTCGTGCTGTTCTTAGTATTTCATTGAGGCCACGCTGAAAACCCTGTTTTTGGCCTTTAAATGCGACCAGTACCTCTTAAGCATTTTGACGCTAATAAATTCTTGAAATGAACTTACTAAGCGGTTTTACTGAAAATTAAAAAAACGTCATTGTGCGAGAATGACTCTCTGGTTATTGTGATTTAACTGAAATTTACGTCATAAATTATGACTCATAAATTATGACTCATAATACAAGAAATTTTAAAATGACGCATAGTAAATGATTCATTCTCACACAAAGGCGATTTTTTCATACTGTATGATGAATTTTGTGTAAATATATATATATTATAATGATTAATATACTCTTATATTCATCTGGTTTGTCTTCAACATCTGAGCTGCATTTTGAGCTGTCTATGCTTCTAGTCCTCCCTTTCATACATTCTGTAAAATCCATACTTTTCCAAACCTCCCTCACTGGGGAAGAGCACGCCGGATCCTGACCTCTTAACAAAACAGAGTTCATATTCTCTAAATTACAGCCCGATCCAGATTCTGAATTTTCGTTTGATTCACTTGTAGGATTTCGGTCTATAATATCCGATTCCATTTCGGAAAAATTGAATCGATCCGAGGCCGAGTCCGAAAATTGATCGATTGATTTTTCAGAAGGTTCCCCACTTAAATATTTTAACCCCGGGTAGTCATTATCGGGCATGCGCTGGTTATACTTTTCTGTGGATGATTCGGACCCAGAGGAGTTACCATCGTCCGATTTAACCATGTCTGAAAAGTTAGAGGGAAATATTTTTTTTTAATTTTTTCTAAACCGGATTTAAAAATTTATATTTTTTGACTCGGTGACTCAAAACAAAAATGTTGAGATTTCTTGGCTGGTAGTGAAACGCCAAATAAAATAATTTAAAACGGTACAAAATAAATAATTTCGTTCGAAAATAATGTTGACCATGATTTTAAATTTTCATCTAAAAATGCTTGAAAATTTAAGTTTCGGCAAAAAATATGGCAAATTACGCCAGTTGCTAAAGAATACAGGTTTTGTTTTATTCATCATCGAAAATATAACGCGTTGTTATTGATAACTCGAGATTATTTGTAAACACATTTTTTCTCCAAAGTAAAAGGGTGAAGATACACTATATTTATTATAAATTTTCAAAAATGCATATAAAACCACAAAACATAATTTTTTGGCATTTTTTCTGGGTATTCATTGCACTCAGGCTTGTAAATATCTGAGTCATTTTCGTTTCCTTTTCATGCGTAGGTTTATGCAAAAACTAGGGGGGAAATGGGATGAAAACCCACGCAAAATCGTTCCCTTTTACAAGCCTGATTGCACTGCATTGTGTAGGTTGTAATTATACTGTTTCCGCAGAAATAACATTGAAACTCAAAAATGAAATTACAACCTACGCCATTACTCATATGACGTATTTCATGTTTTGAAAAAAATGACCCGAAAGAAAAAAAATTGAGAATAACACATAGGTACTATTTTCGATATATTAGCGAAAATTGGCATATTTTTACGGCATTTTATAAAAAAAATAATTTAAATAGAAATTGAAAATCGGGATCAACAATATTGAAAACACTTGTATTTTCCTCTCAAAATTTGTTATTATTTTTTTATGTCGTTTTACTGATTTGGCGTTTTACTGCCAACTTATTTTTCAGGAGAGGAGGCGACTATAGATTTTCGCACAATTTATGATGAGTGAAGCACAATGTTGCAATTTGAACTTATGAGCTTTCTGAGTCATAAATTGCTGAAAAGCTAGCCGAAAAAAAGTTAGAAACCTTTAACAATTTCTAGGATGCGATTCATTTAGCTAACGTATTTTTTCAATAATAAAGCAAAAATTCTGTATCTAGTCCTTTGGACAAAAACGTAAGCGAAATGAAACACTCAATGTAAATAATACAGTTGAAATTAACCTAAAATAATAAAGAGGAAATAATTTATACTTTCAACTTCGAGAAGGTCGTTTTTTAAGAGTGTTCCACTAAAGGGGAATCTGTTCTGAGAGAACCAGACTGGATAGCGAGAAACGGTTTTTTTGCATTTGAATCTTGACCAAATTTGTGATGGTGAAAATTTTTCTTTTTTTCCGGTTATTCGCAAAAAATCGTTTTTTCGGTAATTTTGCGCAATTTCGATGACTGATTTCCGGTCACGCGATCAAGCTAGGAAGCCAAAAAACTTTTTATACTGTATATTTTTTTCCAAGGTTTAACATGCAAAAAAACATTTGTCGCTATTTTGTCTAGTTCTCCCAGTCGAAATCACAGAGGGACAGTCTTAAAAAAATCGACCAGAAGCAAAATTATAAAATAATATCTTATAAAACATATAACTTGTTTTACATGTAACCGATAAGGTGCAGTGTTATGTAATCAATAGTAGCGTAATTTACACTTGTAAGGTGGCAGTAATTCTTTAATTTCGAAGAGATTTAAATTGTTCAAAAACGGCCGTTAAAACCGGGTCGGTTTCATGGGTGAAGAGCAATTCATCCAATTGTTTTTCATAGTTTATAATAACCTAAAAATAAATTTAATTTCATCGAATGAAACAAGAAAAACATTATTACATGGGGAGGGCTAATATTGCCGAATTTAACCTACGCAAAATCACCATTTTTAGCTAAAATAATTCCTGTTATATATATATCGATTACGGGGGCTCCTGGTCCCTTTTTACTAGATTTTTAGCCAACAATTTTATTTAATTCAGCTTTTCCAAACGACTCATCAGATGAATTCTTAGATAGCTTAAACAGAGCACAATTATCTGGTTAATAATTGAATTGAAAAAATTGGTCCGAATCCGACGATTGTTACCAATTCTTTTAAGAAAAAAAGTAATTTAACAATTTCAGTAATCTCAGAAAATAGATAAAATAAATTAGTCCGACGAACCAATTTTTTTATTTTTTTTCACAAGATTTGTGCTCAGTTTAAGCTATCAGAATGTTATCGGATGAGTTGTTTTCAAAAGCCGAATAAATAGAAAATGTGGCTCAAACTAGTAAAAAGGGACCAGGAGCCCCCGTAATTGATATATTATATATATATATAACTTTCGGCAATATTGCCCCCCCCTGTAAAATATTAAATTAAAAAATGATGTCCAACTATAGTTGTTCTGGGCCCGAACTTTGGGCGGTTAAAGCCAACATTTTGTTTTCGTTGTCTACTAAAACTTTCGCTGAAACTTGCGCATGCCATTTTTCTTGTTATTTTAAAATAATAGACAAAACGCAAATTCAATTTTTTTTCCGTACTCGGAAAAATCCTAATTATTTTTTAATTTTAAATTCCATGCAGTTATTTTTTTATTCAATTTGAAAAACATCGATGAAGAAGATACCACGGCTAAAAGTTCCTCCGTAAAAATCGTGATTTTTAAAATGTTGCATAGAATTCTTTAGATTACTCAATTTTCAGTAGCTACAGCACATGCTAAAAAGGAACGCTGACAATTTTAAAAGCTTTCATTTTAAGTTTTTTGAAGTCGACAAAATAATGATGAAAATTATACTTTTTAATTAACGTCAAAGATGAAAAAACGGAGCAGATAATTGAAAGAACGATTTTGTCAGAATAACTGAACATTTCATCGAAATCGGTTGCAATATTGCAACTGTAGTTAGCATAAATTCAAAAAAATATATTAACATACGCTACATTATTATGGTATTTTAAAATAAAAAATCTTCGAAAAGTTGTCGTTTTAGGCGATCGCTTTGTCAAGAATTTCAAAATATCGTAGGTATTGGCCAAATTTCGGCAGTTTTGTCCTTAATTTAGAATGCACTTGTAGACAAATATGGCATTATATTTCCCAGCTTGCATTTTAGACCTCAATTTCAGGAAAAAGTCAAATATCAAAAATGTCTTACTTTTTGATGTCTCAAAAAGACTTCTTTTAGTCGTTCAATAGCTCCAACCAACCATTTTTCATGTTTGTTGAGCTCTCCACTATCATCAATAACTTTTCCGTGTTTTTCGATATGATCATTAATAATCGCAATGAACCTCTAAAATTTGTTTTGTAAAACCTGAATAAATTTTTGTTTGATCAAAATACCTGGAAAATAATTAAAAATAAATTTTTCTGTTCTGCTTTCGAATTTTCTTTCTTTTCTTTAAATGCTTCAACTTCCTGTGGTGTAGGTGCATAAGCTTCAAACGAGTTCATCATAGCCTGTTCTTCTTCTAAATGAAAACATTTTTATTATAATAATATAATTTTTACAAAAACAAATTTGTCGATTTTGTTTTCTACTATATCGTCCCGTATAGAAAGATCCCGCAGCTAGCCACTTAGTCGGCCTGCGCAAAAGCTATATTTAGCCTAGTTTTGCGGGATAGACATTTAGGGGGATGTACATAGGTTAACCCGTAAACGCTCCGTACCAATTCTGAAACAATTCTAAATTTCACTCTCTAGCGGCACCTGTGGTCATTTTTGAAAATTTTGAAGGTCATTTTCGTTTCTATAGTAAATCGATATCAGGGAAAGAAAAATGACCTATAAATTTTTTAAAAATGGCCACTGGTGCCGCTAGAGAGTAAAATTTGAGCATTTCTCTACAAACACCATTTTCGTTTCTAGAAAAATCGTCACAGGAGAAATGAAAATAACTTTTAAAACTTTCAAAAATGATCACAAGTGACGCTAGAGGGCAAGGTTTCAAAATTTGCCAATTTTAAAAAAGTTCCCCAATTTCCACAGTATTAAGTTTCCAGAGTTATTAATGAGGCTCGTAAAATTCTCCACATATGAGATTAAAAAACCCAGCGGTAGACAATCTGATTATTAAGGTCAAAATAATTTATAATTTACCATCCATATTTATTGGGGCATCTGCTTCTGTTTTAATTTCTGCAGATACCGTTTTACTTGCTCGGTGCATTGCTGAAACAAATTCTTCTTCAACTCGAGAAACATGATGGTTCATTTTTTGAATGGTTCCATGTAAAATCTAAGAATATGTTCATATTAATAAAAATAATATTAATAATTATCTCACCTCCCAGATATAAAATCGGTTAAAATAATTTGACATTTCTGGTGAAAAAATCCATCTTGCAACAGATCCAGGATCAACAATCTGTGCTCTGATACATTTATCAACTGAGAAAAGGGTACAAATACGGTATTTTTTCTATATAGAGCTAGAGAGCTGTAAATAAACGCCAGATTTGCAGCATGAAAATGGTTTAAACTTGAAAAATATAAAAATACCATCTAAGTAGTTTCTCTTATGATGACGCTCAAATGCTAATTTAATATTTTTTCAAGTTTTCATCAATTTTTTAGGCTGAAACTTCGGCTTATATTTACAGTTCTCTACCACCATATAAAAAAGTTATGAGTTAAACTATTTATGTTTTAAAAAAATATACAGTATGTCACATTTTTATTAATATGGTGTTATGTTTGGCTGACAAAATATAAAAATGTATCCCAAAATTTATTTATTTTATAGAGGCTATTCTTAGAGACGAAAACCACAATACTGTCGAATTTGTCTAAGCTTACGTTTTGAAAAATTTCAAAACGTCTGCTTAGACGCACAGAGACAAATTTTGATCTAAAAATAGAATAATGGAGCTATAAAATCTTTGAAAAACTGTTCCGTTGCTGGGGATTTCATCGATTTTGCATGGTTTAGGATAACACTTGACAATTAAATGTTTTGTGCGGTTTAAAGCTGCAGCTTAACATAAATTATGTTATTTTTAAATATTTTTTCATCATAATTTATGATTGATAATCGTCTTTATCTCATAAATCTATTCGAATAACAGAATTATTACAAAATTATTTTTCTCGAATTCATCAAAAGTAGTTTGTACCCTAAACTAAAACAACCAACATTTGAGGGTGATCTCTCCACATATCAAATAATATTTGAAGTAATTGAACTTTTGCGCCTTCATTTCTAGCCAGTCTTTTCAACATTGTATGATATTTTGAAAGGGCTAAAAACATTTTATTGGGGAAATGAATGTTTTCATGATCCAATTTGAAAATTTTGTCGTAGCTTGAAAAACAATAAAAATTTTCTGCAATTGTTTTTTAAGGTGATATTTTTTCAGAGCAACCGAAAAAGTGGTAGCAATCGGGTCAAATGATCTCTCCTTCGATTTAAACATTATATCAGGTAACTTTTTTAATTGAGCCATCGGAGACCAAACAGTTAGAGATAAACTGGGACCGTTTTTTGTATCCGATGTTTTTTTTAATTTGGACCTCGACTGGTTGACGGGTAATCAGCGAAAAATACCAGTTATTCGATAGCAAAATAAAAAAAAAACTGCGAACGTTTCCAGCATTTTAAAAAGATTCGAAAAAAACGATTCTTACCATCTTTTTGGTTGCTCTGAAAACAAATCCCACCAAAGTCGTCTCTTAAATTTTGACAGAAAAAAATAATTTTTTTAGGTCTTTTTTTTAAAGCTTGTTCAATTTAAGGGGTATCTGTTCTTAGAGAACCAGACTAGATAGCGACAAACAGTTTTTTGAATCTGAATCGTGACCGAATTTGTAGTGGTGAAAATTGTCCTTCTTTTTTGGTGATTACCGGTTCGTTTTTTTCGGTAATTTTGAGCAATTTTGATGACTGATTTCCGGTCACGTGATCAACCTAGGACGCCAAAATTTTTTTCACAATTGAACAAGCTTAAAAAACGACCTTATTCTTTCTAGATTTTTTGTATCATTTTTGGTAATTATTCGATAACCTAAATTGCAACGAATTTATGTTCTAATGGATACCTGAAAATGAATGAGTAAAAGTTTTAGATGCCAGAAACATTAAAGTTTGCATAAAAACATCGAGAGCATTTGGATTATATTCTTGATCATCATCTGATTCATACTGGCTTGGTTTAGGCACATCTCTCAAAATATCCAAAATTTCTTCTTGAGTCGCTTTTGATCGAATCGCAAATTCCAATTTTCTGGAGCATGCCGCTGCTGGGTTTTCAGACATTTCATCCTCTTCGTCTTGTCGATATTTGAACCGGATGGTTGGTTCTTGTGGTAAAAGTGGTTCAAAATCCTGTGGTACGGTTTCTACAATACGTTGATGGTAGCAGAGTCGCCGACATTTTTCTAGAACTTCTCTGATAAAAGCCGGTTTTGGTGCATCGAGATCCTGAGGTCAAGGATAGTCAGAGATTAGTTATGTTTTTAATATAAATATTCACAAAGATTTTCATGGTAAATTTGAAAAATGCATGCCTGGATAGATGGATTAAATATTTGGAGCAATGAAATTGTATCAAAAAATTTGAAGGCTATTTGTTGCTCTTTGTACTTTTCATTCCAAAAAATAAAGGTTTCATAAAATTAACAACTTTTTTGTCCAGGTGAAAAAGCTCAGATAATAAAAAGTAATACCCACTACATAATTATGGTGTTTGAAAATATAAAAAAAATGTTTTGAAAAGGCCAAATCGCGTTTTTCAAAATGACGTAGGTTTTGGCCAACGTTAAGTGGTTCTGTTCTAGACATGCATGACAGTATTCTGTGCTTTTAACACTTGAAATCCTGTTTTCTACAACCAAATTATTTCCAAATTAAAAATCATTTATAAAAAAATAAGTAGCGTGTAAAATTTTAACTTGACAATCCCTCCCTGAGTTAAACAATCAGCCCACTCATCCCAACTCCATCGAAATTGGAAATTCGACAAGTGGTGAGCAAACCAGTTAATGAACCGGTCAACAGCCGGTTTAGTCATGGTATCAAGTCGTTCAAAAAGCAATTCAGTTGCCAATGCTAAAACTTGAGGCATGTTACTGGGCTGGAGTTTGCAAAGTTCAATGAAAATAGTCGCATAAGCCATATCTATCATAGGAGGGTCCGGAAGTCGGAACTGCGAGGCAAACATGACTTCAACTATCATGTGGAAAATTGGAACTTTATCCTGAACACCGGTAAAAAAATTTTAAAGCGTATTTGAGAAAAAATTTAAATAAACTGTGATGAAAAAAATTCTGTTTTTGCTAAGAATTTTATAATTTTCAAGCAAATACAGTATGTTTTTTTTTAGTTGCGTAATGAAAATTGTCATTTCGGTAATTACGGCCAATAAAAAATGGTAACTAGGTGGATTATATTTTCAAACCCTTGACATCGGCTATAGCTTGGCTTTCAAAATAAAACCGACCTAGTTACCATTATTAATTGGCCGTAATAACCTAAATGACAATTTTCATTTCGCAAGTAAAAAAACACATACTGTAAATATAATTTTCGATAAAAAAAGATTTTTTTTGTTTTTGCTAAAAAGTTTAAATTTTCGATCAAATAAATCGTGTTTTTCCTCAAATAGTAAAAAAATTTTCGATCGAATAAGATCTTTCAATTTTGCTGCAATAGTAAAATTTTCAATCTAAAAAATCTTCGCATTTTGCTGAAAATTTTCAAAACTTGAAAATATAATACAAATAAGTCTATTTTAGGTCTTTTCCCAATTGCTACATTTGTGGTGAAGGTATCTTCAGCATGAACAACTTTTCGCATGCGAAAAGTCTCGCCACCCATATTTTATTCATTTAAAATTTTTCGTGAATATATCGTATTGACTATCAAAACGATGACGTTTTACTGCTAATCGATTTTATATTTCAAAGCGCTAAACAATCTGGCTCGAGAGCTATGATTTTCATTGTTTTTTTCAAAACATTCACAATTTTTCTTTAGGAAAAACGATTGTAACAAATTCGGTAATTCAAAAAAAAATGATGAACAATGTAAAATTTTGATTGCCTCACACGTCATCGATTTTTTAACCGATCCTTATTGTAGTAACTTAATAATTTATTTGCGCATTCTTTTCGTTCTCTGTAGTAAGTAAGATAAATTTGAAATAAATTCTCTTCAACAATGAAGCGTGAAATACTGTCTGAATCTGGGAGCAACGCCCCATCTGCCTCGGTACAATCTTCCATGTCAAAAAGTCGGAATACAAGATATGGTGGTGGGTATTCTGATTTCAAGGTCAAAAAGCAAGCCTAAAATTATAAAGTTTGCGATGAAATGGTAATTCAAACCTAAGGAGTTTGGTACTTTAAAATTTTTGAAAAAATAAATATTGATAAAAATCATAATATAATTTTTTAAAACGACGAAAGAGAACTTAGGTCATAATTTGAAATGGAAAAATAAGCTAATGTTACCGGATATGCGATCGGTGTCGGATTCAAATGCAAAAATGGGGTTTTTATGACGATTTCGCAAAACCGAACAGCTTAAATCGAACAACCTACATTTTAAATGACCTCATATTCATAAAAATATCGTCTTAATTTTATTTTAATAGATTTTATGAAAAAATATCATGCAATTCAAAATCATTTATCAAATAACCAATACAGTTAAAATTTATGGAAATTGTATTTTTGAATCCAGTTTTATTTTGAAATTAGAATCCAATTTTATTTTGAAAATTTATCCCAATTTTGTTTTAATTTTTATTTGTTTGTGGGTTCTCCAAGCATCATTTTATGAAATTCAGTCCATGCGCCCTAACTGGAACACCACAAACTTTAATTTGCACGCAATTTGGAACAATTCGAAGGGCTTTTTTGAGCTGGTCAGAACGAGAATTCGATATACTTTCTTGCAACAAAAAAATCTGCAAAAGGGTTCCAGATTGGGCGCATGGACTGTAACCAATTATTGGTTACCAACACATTCAAAATTTGTGTTTTTAAATGTAAGCCAATTTATCATAAAATTTGAACCCAGTTTAATTTTAAGATTTGACCACAATTTTATTTTGAAATTTAAGAGTTTTTCGAATTTTTTCAGATTATATATTGTTCATAGGTTCTCCGAAAATTTTTAGGGTTCTAAACTCATTATTTACAAAAATTAAGATTGTCGATTTTTTTTGACCCTGACCCATAATCACTTCATGGGGAGGAAGAGTGAATGTTGGGAGTGTTTGATGAACGGCTTCTGCTAATAAGCCTTCAAATGCAATATAGGGTCGAGGAATAAAATTATCATCCTCCCATTTATTATTTGACATTTTAACAATTTGCTTCCAGATCGAATCAATCATATCCTCTTGCAAATGAGGCTTGTCCGATCTCCAAACGCGCAGAATTTTCATATGAGTTTTATCACGATTTCGAATGTAGCCATCGATAGTATTCATAATTCGCTCAAGATTGTGGCTATCTTGGGCATTCAAAGCTTTGCCACACCATGGAAGGGCGGTAAGGAGCATGAAAATAAATGCATCTTTTCGAACTTGAGTCGCATTTGGCTCGTTTAATACGTCCAAAAAAGCATCGAGAAATCCAAACACAGATGCAGGGGTAACAACACCACAATTACACAAATCTAATTCATGGTCAATAATGAAATACAAATTTATATTTCAATTCACATGATATTTTCGACTTCTGAAATTATTTTACTGTTTCCGATTTATCATAACAACTGTCTATATCTTGGATAGTAAATAGTCTCTAAACCAAGATATAGACAGTTGTTAATAATAGACCTGTTCAATTAAACTACAGTTTTACCAAAAATATCTAAAATCGGGATCTCTAGTATCGAGTTTGAACTAATTTTCGAAGATCTTATTGGTCAGCGTCATTATATCTGGTGCTTTCATTAGTCAAACGCAAAAGCGAAACTAGAGGCTTAGAGATTCCAATCTTTGATATACAACTGTGGTTTGTGTCTATAAGAACAGCTGAGATTTTGACTTAAATTCTGTTTTTTTCTTTCCAAAAGCTTAAAAAAAAATTCACAAATTTATAAATAAAAAAATTATTTTGGCCGAAAATAATGAAAACCTTCACATAGATATTTTCAAGAAAAACAGCTGTTTTATAAACTGAAAAGATATATCTAAGAAAGAGATCCCCTGTTCCTTCGGTTCGCGTTTGACCTGCTATTGACCAATGAGAAATGAAAAAGAAGTTCAAAAACGCGAACCGAAGGAACAGGGGTCACCTATTTTAGATATTATATTTGTTTTGTGGGCTTTAATATAATTCATAGTATATATATTACTGCATACTTAACATTTTTATTGTATGTGCAACCCTACTGAATCATACTTTATTTTTGAAGCCGCGCCACTATATTTTAAACAAATAAGGACTCATTCTCAAAAATAAAGCACAGATTCGTAGTTTTACACAAAAACATAAGTAAAATATCATTAGGTAAAAAGTATCGTAACATATATTTGAAAATCTACCGAGTATATATTCACGATCAAATACTGCACTCATAGTGCCAATAGACTATTTTTATTAGAAATGAAGAACATGCATTTTTCAGGACAAAGAGTTGTGATGAGCTTTCAAGATTTTTTGACAGGCTTGAGAGGTTAATAATCAATTAAGCTATTGTCATGTGTTCCAATTGACCTCTCAAAACCTTGTTCTTTGCATATTATAATAAATTTTGATATTGGCAATTAAAATCATCATTTTTGCAAGTTGATACAAAAAGTTTATATTTTTCGAGTAAATCATAAATTTCCCAAAACTTCTTTTGAATTTGTATATTTCACAAAATAGACTGTAAAGGTATTTATTTCTCTGCAACAATTTATAAATACAATTAACATTTAACCCAATTCAAAAAGTCGTCAGTGGTGTAACTAAATAAAATCTTATTTTGAATTATAAAATATATCCCCAATAGATCTGAGGCATAGTGTGCACAATTTTCGGAATCGTAAAGCACACCTAAACTTGAGATTTTTGGCTAAAATTTCGAAATTTTAAGTAATGTGGGGGAAAAAACGATTTGACCTGAACGAATTTTTCCTCCAAAATTACTTAAAATCCCTAAATTTACCACCAACACGAAACAAGTTTAGGAGTGCTTTTCAATTCCAAAACTATTGAACGCCGTGAGTCGTAACCATTTTGGATAGTTAGTAAAATGTCTTAAAATAAATATGTCTTACAAAAAAATAGTAAAATGTCTTCCAAAAAATTGATAAGATGTGTTAAAAATGTTTATAGAAAATATCTTTATTAAGGGAGTGGGTGTCGCAAATTTGAGCCTCTTCCAAGGTCATTTCCCGTCAAACTAGCAAAGGTGATATCCCAAAAACATTTGTGACTAACAGAACCAACCTTCGCGGTAATTT
>SCLH01000103.1:264280-282409 GCA_004367855.1 Oikopleura vanhoeffeni
AAATTACCGCGAAGGTTGGTTCTGTTAGTCACAAATGTTTTTGGGATATCACCTTTGCTAGTTTGACGGGAAATGACCTTGGAAGAGGCTCAAATTTGCGACACCCACTCCCTTAATGCCGAAGTGTAATGTGTGGCATACTTTATTCTTTTCTAACGTTTTTAAAAGTGTTTTTTTAATTTTTTCCACATTTACTGTTAATAAATTGTACAAGCTATCCAACCATTTTATGTTTTTTCTTCGTTTTGAATAGACGAAAAGTTTTATTAGCAAAGCAAAAATGATTAAAAATGCCAATATCAAAATTTATTAAGCAAAGAAACAGGTTTTAAGAGGTTCATTGATACACAATAGCTAAATTAATTATTAACCCCCTATGTTAAAAAATATTGAAAGCGCATCGCAACTCTTTGTCGTTAAAAATGCATGTTCCTGTCCTCATTTCTAATTAAGGCGCTCAAAAAAAAAGGTTTTAAAAGGATTAAATAAGTCTAGTGGCGCTATGTGTGTAGTATTTGCCCCTAGAGTGTGTGTGTGTCTTTCCCGTTCGCCCCGGTTGCTATGGCGAGGTCGAGATGGTTACGGGATGATATATGATCCAAAAAAGAAGTTATTTTAAAATTCACATGGATACCAAAGCTCACTACGAGATATCATACTGATTTGCTCAAAGTATATTCAAACATTTCAGTAGTGTGAACAAATAGGCCAGAAATGTTTAAGAACGCGTACCAGGCCGGATTCCTGTCGATTTTGTACTCTATAGGGTCTAAACCGCTCCAAATTTGGGACAAAAAAGTGAGAAATGGACATATTAAAAGAATTACGGATAATGATATTCAGTCATTAGTACTAGAGATTGAAGGAACGAATGTTCAAACAACCTATATTACATGTCCAGCAGGAATGGTGAACTTTATAATATAAACTTAAGAAACTATGAAAAAATAAGAGTTATAAAAAAGTATTTTTCAAGTTAAAATTTTCAAAGATTTTTATGGTTTTTGCGAAAATGTTGGTATGATTTTTATAACTAAGTTAAAATTTATAGTTCACCTAATTAGACCCTAAAAAGACTCTTGGGATCAAACTTCCGTTCTTGGTTATGATTATTAAAAACCTGAAGAAATATTTCTCCTTTGAAGTTCAGGTAAATACAAATTATATAAAAGGGGCAAAATGGTCTCAAAGTTTTTGCTCACAATGGTCGGATTATTTTTGACTCCCGTGAAATAGACAACTCTAATATTTCAATTTTGGGACCATTTTAAAATCTTATCAAACGGAGCACTCTCATTGGTCGTTTCGTTAAAACAATTTTTATCATTAAAAAATATAGGTACTGGATGATAAAAATGTTCGACGTCGATTCAGAGCCTCAAATTATCAATCAACTACACGGGTCAAACCGTTTATTTGTACAATGCCAATGAGGCTAGATGACGGTTGGAATCAGATTCAATTTAACCTATCAGGTAAATAAAAAAATACATATGTAAAATGTGTACATTAAAAAATCATGAAATATTTTTGAAAAATTATGAAAAAAATGAAAACCCATTTTCTTCAGATTTTACACGACGTGCATATGGAACTAATTACATTGAAACCCTACGAGTCCAAATCCATTGCAATTGTCGAATCAGAAGAGTTTACTTTTCCGATCGACTTTATTCCGAAGACGAGCTCCCAGCTGAATTTAAACTCTACTTACCGGTACAGAATAAACCAAAATGAATTGTATAAATAAATTATGAAATAAAAAAATATATAAAATAAAGGGAGTTGAATTGAGTTATAGATAGCATTTTGATTTTGTAAACCTACTGAGTTTTTTTTTAGCTATTTTTGTGAAAAAATAGAATCAAATTTATGACAGTTTACGCTTATTAACTGTTTCTCCAAACTTCCGAAAATGTATCGCATTTAAGTAAACAATTTTTGATCGATTTTTTTTAAATATGTATGTTTTGCAATGAAAAGTGTGTAGACCGAAAACAGCTTAATAAGTAAAATATTTTGGAAATGTTGGATTTTTCAAATACTTTTAATAGTTGCCATTGAATTGGATAATGAAAATTAACCAATATATTATATTTGCGATATCAGATTTATTAGATCCCACTGTTTCGTCAAATTGGTAGATTTTCCACTCCGTCGAATTTTTAATATCAAAAATACAGAATAAAAAATCGACCAAAAAATGCATACTCCCATCCGAAAAATCACCATGGACAGCCTGGACATTACTACGATTTTGACACACTTGTTTTTCACACAAACTTTACCCCCTTCCCCCCAATTTCCATAGTTAGTTTTCAAATCTGCGAGTTTACTGGCCGAGAAATTATCTATTTTTAGTAAAAACTCAGTAGATTAAATTTTTGAAAATATCCATGGCAGCCTCGAATTAATAACATTTTCAACGCATTCGTTATCCATTAAAACTTAATTATCATGTTTTTTCGAACTCTGCGAGTTTTACTGACAGATTAATCAAAGTTATTTTTGCTCAACTCCTTTAAACAATTTTTTATATGAGTGTTATGCAAATATAAATTGAACTGTTTCCAAGGGTACTTCAACAAAGTAAACGTTAAGTTCTAATAACTGTTAAAATTTTTATATTATTAGATACAGTATTAAGCCCAATAGATTAATTCTGCCTTTGGAACATTTACTCATACATATGTTTGCGCCAGTTTTTCCTTATCATATTTTTAACTTTAGTTCAAAAAATACCGACTAAAAACAAAGGGTGAGGAGTGCTGTTTGACTTCTAAATAAATACGGTAAAATGTGATTTCGGTTCAATTTGAATCAGTAAATAAAAATATCTCTTTTTGTTTCTCGGATAGCTATTCAATAAATGCTCTGAGTAAACGGTAAGATATATTCGGGAAGAACGGTTTTGTATCGGTATTCAAGAAAATTTTTGAAGCGTTCAAAAAAGCACCCAAATGGCAGTTATGTAGATTAACTGACCATCGTTATCATTTGAAAATGTGGTTGTTGGCGGTAAGGTAGCTTTTTCAGGGGAACCCACCCTTGTCAGCATAAAACTCGAACGCTAATTAAGGAGATATTCAACAAACGGTTTTCTGATCGTGTACACAAAGTAATTTGTGATTATGGGAAAACTTTTTGTTTTTTCCATGTCAAACCAGTTTCACCGGTAACAGAGCTTTGAAAATTACAAACCCAAAAACAGGTTTTCTGAGGAAAAACATGCGAATTTTCCAAAAAAGTTTTTTTTTCGGAAATATTGCCGTATGAAAATTTTGTTAATTTCACACTTCTGTTTATCCTTTTACGATATAGAAAACCGATTATTATCAAGAAGGAAATACATTTCGATGAAATAGGGTGAAAAAATTGTGCCAACTGAGATCTAGAACTTACGAACTTTCGCGGTTTTAAAAATTAATTAACCGGTTTACTTGAAAAAAAACAAAAAGTTTTTCCAGATTCAAAAATTTACTTGTGTACATGATACAAAAAACCCATTTCTCGATATCTCTGATGGACTTCGAGTTATTCGGCCGACAAGGGTGGGGCTTCCCTAAAAAAGTTATATAACTTTTAAGAAATACATTTGTTGAACGAGACATCACGTGGTGGTGTAAAGAGTATTTTTTATATTGACTCTGGTATATTATTTGTAAACTTGAAAATTTACTTATGTTGTAAACTTTCGAGAGAAAACATTTTCGAACTTTTTGACCTGAAAAGTTTACTGTGTAAATCTACTCAAGTGATAATGAGATACAAAATCGGATTAAAATTGTGATCTATTATTTTCAGTCATATTACCGGCTTGACCTCGAAAAATCGAGAAATGTCGCAGGCACCAATCTCAGGAGCGCACACCGTTTCAAAAAAAGTGCAAGGCGTCAAACGCTGTCTTAGATGAACTAGGAAAAATCATGCTGACAAGGTCGGCTGACTTGAAAAAAAGCTACCCAACTATTTTTTTTTATAATCATATATGATTCATATAATATGAACGTTATTTCAATATGATTCATATTATAATATAAAGGATCTCCGATTCGAAAATCGTTGGCTTTGAATGTTTTGCCAAGTGGTTTTGGTTTGGGTAGCTTTGTTTTTAGGTTCCCCAACTTTGTCCCTTGCCCATTTTTATCGAAGAAAGATATTTCAAAAACCGATTGCTGCATCCAACAGCCAGACAAACATTTAATAAATAACTTTTTTTGATTTTCCCGGAAGTCTGGTAATACCGGATATCAACCGATTACAATTCAAATGTCGNTTTTTTTAGCTATTTTTGTGAAAAAATAGAATCAAATTATGACAGTTTAGGCTTATAACTGTCAAAATTCCGAAAATGTATCGCATTTAAAAGTAAACAATTTTGATCGATTTTTTTAAATATGTACGTTTTGCAATGAAAAGTGTGTAGCCCGAAAACAGCATTACAAGTAAAATATTTGGAAATGTTGGATTTTTCAAATACATTTTTATAGTTGCATTGAATTGGATAATGAAAATTAACCAATATATTATATTTTTGCGATATCAGATTTATAGATCACCATTTTTCGTCAAATTGGTAGATTTTCCACTCCTTCGAATTTTTAATATCAAAATACAGGAATAAAAAATCGACCAAAAATGCATACTCCCATCGAAAAATCACCATGACAGCCTGGACATTACTACGATTTTGACACACTTGTTTTTCACACAAACTTTACCCCCTTCCCCCAATTTCCATATCAGGTTTTCAAACTCTGCGAGTTTTACTGGCCGAGACAATTATCTATTTTACTTAAAACTCTAGTAGATTAAATTTTTGAAAATTACCATGGCAGCCTCGAAATTAATAACAATTTCAACGCATTCGTTATCCATTAAAACTTAATTATCATGTTTTTCGAACTCTGCGAGTTTTACTGACAGATTAAATCAGTTATTTTTGCTCGAACTCCTTTAAACAATTTTTTATATTTTGAGTGTTATGCAAATATAAATTGAACTGTTTCCAAGGGTACTTCACAAAGTAAACGTTAAGTCTAATAACTGTTAAAATTTTTATTATATTAGATACAGTATTAAGCCCAAATAGATATTCTGCTTTGGAACATTTACTCATACATATGTTTGCGCAGTTTTTCCTTATCATATTTTTAACTTGTTAGTTCAAAAAATACGGACTAAAACAAAGGGTGAGGAGTGCTGTTGACTTTTAAATAAATACGGTAAAATGTGATTTCTGTTCAAATTTGATCAGATAAATAAAATATCTCTTTTTGTTTCTCGGATAGCTATTCAATAAATGCTCTGAGTAAACGGTAAGATATATTGGGAAACGGTTTTTGTATTCGGTATTCAAGAAAATTTTTGAAGGTTCAAAAAAGACCCAAATGGCAGTTTGTAGATAACTGACCATCGTATCAATTTGAAAATGTGGTTGTGGGGCTAAGGTAGCTTTTTTTCAGGGGAACCCACCCTTGTCAGCATAAAACTCGAACGCTAATTAAGGAGATATTCAACAAACGGTTTTCTGATCGTGTACACAAAGTAATTTGTGATTATGGGAAAACTTTTTGTTTTTTCCATGTCAAACCAGTTTCACCGGTAACAGAGCTTTGAAAATTACAAACCCAAAAACAGGTTTTCTGAGGAAAAACATGCGAATTTTCCAAAAAAGTTTTTTTTTCGGAAATATTGCCGTATGAAAATTTTGTTAATTTCACACTTCTGTTTATCCTTTTACGATATAGAAAACCGATTATTATCAAGAAGGAAATACATTTCGATGAAATAGGGTGAAAAAATTGTGCCAACTGAGATCTAGAACTTACGAACTTTCGCGGTTTTAAAAATTAATTAACCGGTTTACTTGAAAAAAAACAAAAAGTTTTTCCAGATTCAAAAATTTACTTGTGTACATGATACAAAAAACCCATTTCTCGATATCTCTGATGGACATTCCGGTTATCTCGGCCGACAAGGGTGGGGCTTCCCTAAAAAAGTTATATAACTTTTAAGAAATACATTTGTTGAACGAGACATCACGTGGTGGTGTAAAGAGTATTTTTTTTTATATTGACTCTGGTATATTATGTAAACTTGAAAATGTACTTATGTTGGTAACTTTTCGAGAGAAAAATTTTCGAACTTTTGACCTGAAAAGTTAACTGTGTAAATCTACTCAAGTGATAATGAGATACAGAAATCGGATTAAAATTGTGATCTATTATTTTCAGTCATATTACCGGTTGACCTCGAAAAATCGAAGGAAATGTCGCGTCACCAATCTCAGGAGGCACACGTTTCAAAAAAAAGGTTTCAAGGCGTCAACGCTGTCTTAGATGAACTAGGAAAAATCATGCTGACAAGGTCGGCTGACTTGAAAAAAAGCTACCCAACTATTTTTTTTTATAATCATATATGATTCATATATATGATTCATATGATTCATATTATAATATGAACGTTATTTCAATATGATTCATATTATAATTATAAAGGATCTCCGAGTCGAAAATCGTTGGCTTTGAAATGTTTTGCGCAAGTGGTTTTGGTTGGGTAGCTTTGTTTTTAGGTTACCCCCAACCTTTGTCCCCTTGCCCATTTTTTAACGAAGAAGATATTTCAAAACCGATTGCTGCATCCAACAGCCAAGACAAAATTTAATAAATAACTTTTTTGATTTTCCCGGAAGTCTGGTAATACCGGATATCAACCGATTACAATTCAAAATGTCGATTCTGAGAATACTGCACATATGTTAAATTCAATATTTTGGCAGCTAGTCCAACTTTTTGAGACAAAACTTGGTGTCGGTTTTTTTGTAATTTGACACCCCTGTGGACCTGAAATTATACCTACCTGGGTAGTTTTCTCAAAGGGTCAAATTAAAGTTTTTTTTTCAGAAAAATTTTAGTGGTTTCAAATTACAGGAAAATTTTCTGAGAAAAAAGTTGTACTCGATGCAAAAAAATGGCTCTAAGATATCTGCGGTGATCTAAGAAGCGATATTTCAAATGTTTACCGGTCAAATTCCGGTATTACCGGACATCCGGTAAAAAATTAAGCGATTGAATTTTTCTTGGTTGTTGAGTGCAGAAATCCGTTTGTAAATATCGTGCCCGTTAAAAAATGGCATGAAGGCAAAGGGTGGGGCCCTGGTAACTTAAAAAAAGTTACTTTAGCAAATACTAGCAAGTAATTTATCTTTTAAGTAATTTTGACTCGCAGCAGTAAATGTTTCAAAATTCCGATCTCTGCTCCCCGGTTAGAAGTTAAGATATGTAGGACTAAAAATATGATTATTTTTTCACACTTTTTTCACCAAAAAAACGAGCGATTTTTAATCATCACTTTAAACATGCTTTGAGGAAATCCTGAAAACGGAGAAGTTTAAAAACAAAAACAGGTTTCAAGAAAACTATTTCTCACTACATTATTATTAAATGAGTCGAAACCAAAATTTTAAATAAATTAAAATTCGGTTTTAATTTTTTATGTCTACTATTTCCAGAAAAAATATTTCATTTTATCATTTTGTTGTAAATCATTCAAATATACCAGAAAAACAAAGTTGATAATATACCAAATCTTGCGTCAATTCAGAGTGTAGCATTTCCGGCGGCTCTACCGGGAGCAACAAATATTTATCGCCAAAAAATTTTTTAAGCTCCATGGACCATGTAGATTCCTGAAACAATCTTCTAAATTTTTGGTCAATCTAGAAAAGTTCCTTCTACGAATGTTTTTCAAAAGTGTACCTCCCGGCTGACCCCTGCATGTTCATGGCAATTTTATAACAAAACAAAAAGTAGATATCTGATTAATCGACTTAATTTTAACATGTTATGGCCAATTTTTTTGAAACAAAATAGAAGATATCTGAATTAATCGACTTAATTATTCTCGTCTAACGTTCCGGAAGAGTTACCACCCAACCCATTTGTTGTCGACTTTATCATCTATCTTTTGAATATAAAAATGCTTAGGCGTGGAAATTGTACCCTAATTTTGTAACCAATTTTCCAAACATAATTTAATTATTATTTTGGAACCGTAGGTCGTTTTTTTAGATAGCTCCAATTTTGCCAAATTACTTTTTGCTTCTCTTTTTTTTATGTCAACTTTTCGATCTGAAAAATATTTCTGTTTTCACTCGTTACCTGAAGATAATAAATTCGAAACGTTGTAAAAATACTATTTTAATACAGCAAAAACAAATATAATTTGTGCCTCAAAAACCAAAATACAAATTTTTTATATAGTTGTACTGTATAACTTATACACCATGTCCCTGTAATAAATCTGAACATATATCTTGNTTATCTGTTTTGCTATATTAAAATCGTGTTTTACCCGTTTCGACTTTTCTCATTCTTCAGGTCTGAGTGAACCGACCATATTTTTCAGATCGAAAGTGACACACAAAAAAGGAAACCCGAGTAATTTGGCACCCGGGCTCTTCACCTTTTGCCCGTTTTTTCAATGCTAGCTACCTTTTTTTTTGTTATTGCAACCGGGCTGTTCATTTGCACCATTTCTGAGCAGCCCGTTTTTCCAAATTACTTTTTTTCTCTTTTTTTTATGTCCACTTTCGATCTGAAAAATATTTCTGTTTTCACTCTTACCTGAAGATAAATAATTCGAAACGTTGTAAAAATCTATTTTATATAGCAAAAACAAATATTATTGTGCCTCAAAACCACATACAAATTTTTTAATATGTTGATAACTTTATTTACACCATGTCCCTGGTATCTGACAGTATATTCTTGCTGCTCCCATCTGCCTTGAACATCATTTCTTTCACTTGATATATATTTTATTTACTTTGCTCCAAGAATCCCTCTGGCACTTTAACCAACCAACAAGGTAGAGTAAATGGTCAATTTTCGGCTTGATAGGCAGCACCAAGCCAAAGTTTCGCAATATAATCTGAACTTTACCGTTTATTTCAAAGGCTCTTCGGTCCCGTTTTTAGATGGTGGACAATGAAGTTTAGATAAGTCGGATCGGCATCATTATATGCCGCATTTACGCCTTGTATGAAATTTTGGGGTCATTACTGTAACTTGTTCACTTGGCTCTTGTCTCTGCAGGCCCATGTGTTTTTCGACTTTCGGGTTGTTAGCCGGTGCATATTACCAAATTATCTGTTTCGACAAAAAAACTAGAAGAGATAAGGCCGTGAAAAAACGCGAAAGGCCTACAAAAACACCCGAAATTTTCGTTAGCAATCTCGTGACATTTGTTTACCAGTTTCGAGAAACGTACCTTTAGAAGAGCTGCGCTTCCAGAACTTTTGCTGCTAGATAGTGGCGCCACAGGCAGGAGCCGGGGACCCGGGGCTCTTTACCGTGTGTCCACGGGTCGGGGGCCGTGTTGGTAGTTTGTTCCTCGCAGAACCTAGCGTTCTTTTTTTCAAAAGAGAGAATCTCTGGGTTTTTAAACTTTCATTCAAAAATTGGTGGGTTGCTTTTAGAACGGGTTTCTTTAGAAAAAACGAAACAGGGAGGTTTTTGAAATTTTCCTTAACACAACCCGCGCTTAAATTTTTTTTTCTCGGCATAACGCGTTTATCGTTGGGATTACTTCTTCTTTTGAAATTCTCTCTCTTAATATAGCAAAAACAAATATAATTTGTGCCTCAAAAACTCAAATACAAAATTTTTTATATAGTTGTACTGTATAACTTATACACCATGTCCCTGTAATAAATCTGAACATATATCTTGCTGCTTCCCATCTGCATTGAACAATCATTTCTTTCACTTGAGATAAAATATATTTTATAAATTCTGCTCCAAAAGAATCACTCTGAGCATTTAACCAACCAACAAGAGTAGAGTAAATGGTCAATTTTTCGGGCATTTGATAGGCAGCACAAGCCAAAGTTTCGATAATATAACTGAATTTACCGTTAATTTTCTGAGAGAGTTTTTCTGGTCATTTCAAAGCCTCTAGGTCCGTTTTTAGATGGTGACAAATGAAGTTTAAGATAAGTCGGAATCGGCATATTATATGCCGCATTTACGACCTGTATGAAATTTTGGGTCATTATATAACTTTTCACTTGCTCTTTCTCTGCAAAGCCCATTTTTTCGATTTCGGGTTTTTACCGGACAATTACCAAAAATTATCTGTTTTCGACAAAAAACATAAAAAATAACCAGTAAAAAACGGAAATAAAAAAAACCCGAAATTTCTAAAATATCGTACATTTGTACCAGTACTGAAAAAATACCCTTAAAAAATGCTTCCAAAAATTTGCTATAAATATGTTGCAGCACATGCAGAGCCGACCAGGAGGCTATACTTTTCAACGGTAGGACATTTGGTAGTGTCTCGGAAAAAACTAGCAGTTTTTTTTTCAAAAATCTCTGTTAATTCATTCAAATTTCTAAACGGTCTAAAAACAGACTTTTTGAAAATTATAAAAAAAGCGCATAAATTTTTCTAGATAAAGTTTACGCTTGATTAACTTACTCTTTGAAATTAACCAAATCTGATTTGAGTACTTTTCCAAGTCCTTCTAAATTCGATTCCAAAGACGAAGTTGATTTTTCTCCAATTCTGCAAATAAGTGATTCAAGCCGAGTTTCAATCTCACTGTGAGATTCAGATTTTTTAGTTCTTTTCGCTTCAGTGCCAGAATCATCTGAGGCAGATGAATCTTCAGATGAAGTGTAACGACGTCGAGGCATATTTTTCGATCTAAAATTACAAAAGATTAAAAATATTTTTAGTACTGAAACAAATGGTTTTTCACAGTGATGGTTGATATTGAAACTTCAAAAATATTTTTTCAAAAAACCTAAAGTTTTCCATTCAAAATATAAATTTTTCGAAAATTTTAATCACTCGGAAAAAATAATTTGATATCACGATCGCCTACGTTAAAACTCGAATTTCGCGATGAGTGTTCTGTTTTTGAAATTCGGGCACCAAAATTATATTTCGACTCGAAATTTTCGACATAAAAATTTGGCACTTTTATAACAAATTAAAAAAAAATCATCCCTTTGAATTCACGGGAAAGAAACAAAATAATCGCAAACAGATATTTGCAAGAACCAACCAAAGGATAACTACACATAAAATGAAAATGCTGTTTGAGCACATAAACTGTTGACTATATTTTAGCATCTTGGACAACTTTTTGTCATACTTGTTTTGGTAATTTGAAACCTCTAATTTGCCTTCGTATTTTCGCCAAAATATTTTATTGAAAATCTGTTCACAGATTACTCAAGTATTAGATACTCAAGTATATTATCAAGTCCTCGCGGTTAAAAATACAAAAAAATGTACTTTTCTCCTTGCGGGATTCATATACTACGTATAAAAAATCTGACAAAAGTTTTTCTAGAGGCCAAAATATAATCAAAATTTCACGGCCGTTCTTGAAAAACAACTTTTTCAGAACACCGTAAATCCGGTCGAGTAACAAATCAATTTCTTCGCGTAGTTATCCTTAGACGCAAAAATCTTTTTAAAATTATCCGTTATCAAACGACATACTGGGGTGCCCAAACAAGCCACCTTTAGGCCTAGGCCCGGTTTTTTTAGATACCTTACACCAGTGAGATAGTTCGGAACTGGTACATACGATCTTTCTGAAATTTTGGGTCATACGACTGGGTCATACTATACTTTTTGATAGTGAATGGCGCTGCTTTTCGATTTCCGATTGTTTACCGGAAATTTTCGATGTTTTTTTTTGCGAAAAACCGGTAATTTTTGATAATGTCCGATAAAAACCGGAATTAAAAAAAACTAGCTCTGCTACACTACGCAGCAAAAAAAATTATATTATGACCCAAAATTTCGAAAAGATCGTATGTACTAGTTCTGAAGTATCTCTCCGAGAAAATATAAGGTATCTAAAAAAACCAGACCCTACTTAAATATCTTGAAAAGTTTTCGAATAAAGAAAATATATTTTTTTATTTTACTAACAGAAATAAGAGAGCATCTTTTTGTATAAAAATAGTGAAATGGAATAATAGTACAAAATGTGTAAAAGAATAAAAAGTCAGATAAAAAAACAAATGTTTAAAAATATAAAAATAAAATTAGTCAGAAAGAAAAATAGCGGATCCTGCAAGTACCCACGAACCACTTCCCATGCCAGAAAGAACAGCTCGACACACCAGCTTTTCACGAGATAAATCTAAATGGAAAATTTATCAAAAATATAAGATCTGAAATAAGTAAAAGTTCAAAATTTACTCAAGCTAAATTTTCTGTAGTACATTTGTTGGGCGGGTGTATAAAACGCCAACCGAAAAAAAACATATGCAAACGCCCAGGGGACGCGTGCGATTACCGAATTTTGTAAAATGGTACCTTAAATACAGTGGGTGAGACCAATGGGCAACACACGAGCTTTTGGCCAAAAGGTGTTGCCCATTGGGTCTCACTTGTTTGCCATTGGCATCATTTTAGCCCAATTTTAGGCATCAATTTGGCTCAAAAGTGTTGCCCCATTGGTCTCACCCACTGTATACAGTTCAGACTTTAAAATCCCCTTACTTAGTACTTACTGCCGTTTTGAGAGTTCAAAAATCTGATAGAATAATTTTACAAAAAATCAACACTTTGTAGGGGCGAATTGTCAGATAGTTTTGCCAACCAAAATTAAATATGCGGACAAGAACAAATCGACCAAAAAAATAACAATGAAGTGGGTTTAAAACCTCTAAGACTTTTCGTTTGACCGCTAGTGGGCGCTAAGTCCCAAATTAACCAAAAAATATAAATTGTAAGGCATGCATTCAATTTTGAAAATTTGACTTGGAGAACATTTGTTTAGCTCAGGCCAATGTGTTACTACTGATATACTAAAATTGATTTTCTAAACGTTCTCGAACAGCACATTTCTTGCTCTCAAAAAATCGAATTTTCTCTATTTCTATCAATGTTTCAAAAACCAACGATTTTTAAATTATATAATAAATTGATATTATGACCGCAGACAAGTTGTTTTTCTGAATGTTTTGTTTTATGCCGGATGTCAGTATATGAGCAGCTGCGACACTTTTAAAGGTACTATGCCGCCCGCTTTTGAGGAAATCCTGAAAACGGAGAAGTTTAAAAAACAAAACAAGGGTTTACAAGAAAACTATTTCTCAGTACATTATTATTAAATGAGTCGAAACCAAAATTTTAAATAAATTAAAAATTTCGGTTTAATTTTTTATGTCTACTATTTCCAGAAAAAATATTTCATTTTATCATTTTGTGGTAAAATCATTCAAAATATACCAGAAAAAGCAAGTTGATAATATACCAAATCTTGCGTCAATTCAGAGTGTAGCATTTCCGGCGGGCTCTACCGGGAGCAACAAAATATTTATCGCCAAAAAATTTTTTAAGCTCCATGGACCATGGTAGATTCCTGAAACAATCTTCTAAATTTTTGGTCAATCTAGGAAATGTTCCTTCTACGAATGTTTTTCAAAAGTGTAGCCTCCCGGCTGACCCTGCATGTTCATGGCCAAATTTTTATCAAACAAAATAGTAGATATCTGAATTAATCGACTTAATTTTAACATGTTTATGGCCAATTTTTTTTGAAACAAAATAGAAGATATCTGAATTAATCGACTTAATTATTTCTCGTAACGTTCCGAAGAGTTTACCACCCACCCATTTGTTGTCGACTTTTATCATCTATCTTTTGATATAAAAATGCTTAGGCGTGAAAATTGTACCCTAATTTTGTAACCAAATTTCCAAAATAAAATTTAATTATTATTTTGGAACCGTAGGTCGTTTTTTTTAGATAGCTCCAAACGGATTCTTTAGTCAAGCGAAATAGGCACATACGATCTTTCTGATATTTTGGATGATAGAATAACTTTTTATTTTACGTTGCGCTGCAGAGCCGATTTTTTCGATTTCCGTTTTTTTACCGGACACTTGCCATAAATTATTGGTTTTTCGTCAGAAAAAACATCAAAAATTATCGGTAAAAAATCGGAAATCGAAGAAACTGGCTCTGCAGTGACACTAAGCTTAAAGAGTTATATTGTGGCCCAAAATTTCAGAAAGATCGTATGTACCAGGACCAAACTATTTTTTTGATGAGAGCCATCTAAATAAAATAAGACCCGTAGCAGAATTCTTTACAATGTATCAAAATGAAAAATGCCAGGATTATGTTTTTGCCATTTTAGGTCTCTTGAGCTGATATATAGGCTCTGTGCTCACAAGGGTTAAAGAAAATTTTATTTTTGGATTCGGAGATTTTTGTATCTAATAATTTGACAACTTACTGCTATAAATTGGGATTTCATCGGATTCATCTTGTTTTGTAAATGAAACAGTTAAAGGAGGCAAATCGACTTTAGTTGAAGTATCAATTTTTGCTGATAAAATTCTAGAATCAAAATCAGCTCCTGTTAACCAAAGACCACTTAATTTAATGCCAGATCCAGAATTTGAAAATTTGATTGTTGAATCCAGAGATGCATTAGATTTTAATTGTAACGATACGATAAGGGCCGCGGGACGGAATAAATTCGACACATTTATTGTTTTTGAAATATCTGAAATTCAAATTATTTTTTTTTGTTTGAAAATGGTTTTGCGAGATATATTATTGCATTTTTATACAAAAACTACATTTTTTATTAAGCTGTCGATTTTTTCAAATCATCTTTAGAATGTGCGAATAAAGTAATTGTTGAGTCAGAATTTTCGCAGGTGTGACATCGTTTTAATTTGGCAATAGTAGGCCTTGACATTAATAGTGGGCCTTTAATTTGGCAATTTCCAGGCTTACTATTGCTAAATTAAAACGATGTCATACCTGCGAAAATTCTGACTCAAAAATTATTTTACTTTATTCGCACATTCTGAAGATGATTTGAAAAAATCGAAAGCTTAATAAAAAATGTAGTATTTCTATAAAAATGATAATATTTTTTAATGATTTTATTTGATTAAAAATGCGATCGATCTTTTGGAGAGTTTTTGTCAAGTGGAGTGTAAGCTGTCATTTGCACAATAAGCCTCAGAAAAAGTTTAAAATTAAATGTTTTTTTCCTCTAATGTGTTTCTTGGTTAAGGGGGTGGGCGTCGTAATTTTTTGAGCCCTTTATAGAATTAATTTATGATACATTAATATCGGTTATGACTAAAGTTGACCCAAGGAATCTCATGGTGGCAATTATTTATTTCAAAACAATCTAGAACAAAATCTAGAATTTTCATTAAATCTAGAACATTCATTTACCATGATATGAACATTTTTTATTGGTGAATTTGACCNTAATGGTTTACTTTTAATATTTTATTAATAAAATGCTCAAAATAAAACATTTGATAAAATATATTATTCGAACCCTAGTAATAGGCAACTGAGTGTTATACATATTGATCAAATATAATAATATAAATCAAATATATTTCAAATGAGAAATTTCCAAAAATTTCATTACTTTTTCTGTTCGTTTTTTCTTATTAATTTGGAAATTTTTTTCAATAAAAAAGGAAAAATTTCTACATAGACTATAATTTTTCACCAAAATTTTTAGATTTTTCTTTCATGAAAAGTTTTTTCTCATAAAACGGGTCGAATGAATCGTTTTGGTCGAAAATTACTTATAATTGGCCACTGATATATATTGCAATGAACCTCTTTCCAACTTATTCTTCTCATTTCTCGGAAAAAAAAGTATTTTTACAACTGCCCTAGATTTGTTCTGAGGCGGGATTGAAAGGTACCAGATTACGACGCGTCGCGACGCCCACCCCCTTAATTTGAAGCAACTATTAATAGTTAAAGCTAATGCCATAATGGCGTTTTGAAGTTTTAACTCAAGTTAACCAAGGTAAATTATCAAAATAGATAAAGGTGACGAAACCGATTTGCATCATTAATTCTAGGAAATCTCAATATATTTTTGCTAAGAATTCAAAAAAAAAATGGAAATGCGTCAAAATGGATATCAGAGAAAAGATTGGAATATTGTAAGATTTTGGGTGAAAAATTAAATCCAAAAATACGAATTTTCTTTCAAATTTAGATTTTGAAAAAATTTCATCAACTACTACGAAGAGCTTCCACAATTCATAAAATTTGGACACTTGGGCAATTATCAGTATAATTTCAGTGGCTTTCAAGCAATTGGCAATTTTATTTTCAATAAATATTTTTTTGAAAAAATCTTTTGCTGGTGCTCATGTTTTTGAAAATTTATATAAAATTTGAGCTGAATTCTCTATCAAATTTTACGGACGTAAAATAGGGCAACAAATCTTGATAAATAAACCCCGTAATACTGAAATCAAATATCGAAACAAAAAACATGTTTCTTGGAAACGCAGCAAAATTCATGAAAATATATTTGAAGAAATTTACGGTGATTTTTCATGCCATTTGTGGCTTATTTGAGGATGCTGGGCCGAATATTTGGCGCTGTAGTCAATAACACGCAAAAATATCACTGGAAAATTACTTTTGTTGTTTATTTGATTTATTATAATAAATATCGTATATGCCAATTCATAAGGTTTTTCCAATTCAAAAATTTTTGCCGATTTCTGACCTTGACCGGTAATCAGCGAAAAACCGGTAATTTTCATATTTCAGAGGTATGAAAAGTGCTCTTTACTCCACCAAATGGTGTAAGGGTCAAAACAAATATTACCAAAAGTTTCCCAGTGAAAAGTTACCCCAATGTTTATACAGAATACGTTTCCGATATCTCTTAACTTCTGGTCTCCAGAGGGGGGGTTCCTTCAAAAAAAAGCTACCTAAGAATTAAGATCAATCTATTTAAATATCAACTTTATTTAGTAAATACCTGAAGTCATCAAATATTTAATATTTTGGGAAACTTTGGCAATAAATGAGCTTGGATTTTTTGGGCCATTAGGGTAGACCCGATCCCACGATTCGGGTAAATTTCCATTCATTATTTCAGTAGCATCAGAAAAGGACTTGGTTGAAATAATTCCGGTAACCGCATCTTCAAACGCCTCAATCGATAAATTTAAAATGTGGAAAACTTTGAGACCCTTGCGTTTTTCTCCTTGAAAAAATGATAAAATAGGATCTTCACAACTTTCAGATTTGAAATTTTTAATTCCATCGATAAGAGTTCGATCAAACACCTTTCTGAAAATTTTGATCGTTTCTTTGGCGGTTTTAATCCATTTATTCTGGTTAAACTGAGTTTGTCGCCCAAGTTGAATCAAATTTTCAATTGATTTAAAAAACATTCCCTCGGCCAATCCTCGATCCGCATTTTTGGCAAGACCCAAAGCAGCCCCACTGCGAGTTAACGGCAATTTTGAAGCATAATTTAACCCTTCTTTTGCCGATCGTATGCTCGGATATGCTGGAAAAGTTGAGCCAAAACCAGGGCCAGAATCGGACATAACTTTTTCGGGTGGTAATTTTTTCTTACACATTTTTTTTGTAAATTAAAAATTGCATATAAATTCCAACAAAATTACCGGGGCCCGCCGGGAGGCAAAATTATATAAAATATGATTTAAGATAGTAAACGACGGGATTTATAATAAAAATTTTATTACCGCTTTGCTTCAAAAAAAAATTAATTAATAAATTTTGACCATAAAATTTGCGAAATTTCGAATTTTTTTCATAACTTCAATTATGTCTATCTCGTGATCTAGACATCGGATCTGACTAATTTTATCACGATTATCCAAAAAATTGTAACAAAAATTAACCACCGCCACCTTTTTCAATGAGTTCCTTGAGAAGTTCATCGTCAAAATGATTATTCATTCTACTGCCATAAATTATATGTTTTAACATGTGACTCATTAAATTTGGAAATTTTTTCAACTTTTCAAACATTTTGAAAGCGGCACGAATGTCCGAGGTGGTGAAATCGTACTGTTGGGACCAACCTACGCCAGAATATCCAAGACGCTCGCCGATGACAGAGTGCAGAATCGTCAGTTGTAAATGATGCGTGCTCAATTTTTCGGGCCATATTGATGCCACTCGCTCGACAGATCTAAATTACAAAAATTAAAATATTACAGTGGAGGCCCAAAAGCTTCGAAATTATTATAAAGACACAATTAGACTCCGAATATTTTTACGAAAGAAATTCTGGTCATTTTCCCTGCTGCGTGATTTTA
>SCLH01000103.1:282414-294008 GCA_004367855.1 Oikopleura vanhoeffeni
AACTATGAATCAACATAGCTTCAGATTTCATAATAAAATCGATTTCACATTTCATAAATAATTATTTCATGAAAAATAAATTGGTTTCAAATTTCAAAATATAAACATTTTCAAATAAAAAAACTAGTAAATGTAAAGGCTTCAAATTTCAAGTATTTGCAATAAATTTTTCTTTAATAAATTTTTTTAAAAAATCTTTTTCTGGTGCCCATTTTTTTGAATATTTATATAAATCATGATTTATTTTTGGAAAATGATAAAAAAACCTCAAAAACTCGAAATGGCAATTTTTGTCAAAAAACCTAAGGTCCGTTTGTAAAAATTAATATCCGGTTCTAGCATGGTCGAAAAACTGTTTTTAGGGCTTCCTTTAGCCCTCAGCCAAAATTCATCTCCAATTTTCAAGTAATAAGTTTGAACCCCATACTTTAGTATACAAAAATAAAAAGCAAATTATCCGAGAAAAGTTTTTTGGGATGTACAAAAATTTTTCTCAGTTTCTGATAAATTTATGAGACGCCTTTGAACGAAAAAAAAATATAATTTTGTAGACCGTCATCAGCTTCACATTTATTTAATTCAGAAACTGAGAAAAAATTTTTGTACTTCCCAAAAAAAATTTCTCGGATAATTTGTTTCGTTTATTTAATTAACGGGAAACTTCTCTACAAACTTCTGTATAAAAATCAATTTTAGCAACCAACACCCTCCCTAAAGAAAACCATAAGTTAAACCTACCTTCGTAAACCAGGTGGTGCCTCAACTGAAAGTTTCACAGATCTTCTCAGTATAGTTTTCGAAAAATTGTCGACGGCCTCTGCAGTGAGCCATAGTTTGAAATCTTTGTGAATATTATCCCGTGACAATTCTGATTCTAACTTGTCAAGCCACAAGGGAGCCAGATGACAATTTTTAAGAAGTAGCCAAGTTCCATTCTTCAGACAGTCTTTAAAGGTTAAAAATGAAGAATCATTATTTTCCTCAAGGGCCAGCTGAATCAGCTTGCAGTCATATTTTTCCGCTAAACTTTCTATATCAGAAGTCGGATCCACCCCACCAGATAAAATAAGCAATCTAGGAGTGTCTGGCCCGCCTAATTTTAAAATCATTTCGAGTCCATTTTCAGTCGTTTCTGGAACTTCAGCGACTTTTGCGATAAAAATTGAAGCAGCGGCTGCGAAACGATCTTGTCGCTGTTGAGAAATTATGAGCAATTGTTGAAAAATTGAGAGGGATCCGTTTTTGGGGCTGGATGCTTCGGGAAAATCGCTACGGAGCCATTCGGTGATTTCGGATCTCGAACCTTCTAGTTTACGTTCCAAAGCAGAATTTGAACCTTCGGCAAGTTTATTGTTACTACAGAAAACGTTATTTACTTTTTACGAAACAAACGAAATTTCATATTAGGAATCTACTCGCAGATTAACTGTGAAGAGACGGCGAAGGTATATTTAGCAAGGAAACTTTTATCTAATGCATACAAAAAAAATCTAATTTTTATTCAAAAAATGAAATGAGAAATATTGATCAAAAATAATTTAAAAACCAGGATAAGATAAGTTTTAAGAACAATGTTATGGCTAAACAGTATAGGCTATACAGTATGGCCTATACTACAGTAAAGTGTCTTTAGAAGGACGCGTCCTACAGATTTTAAAAGTACTGTCCTGCGAAAAGTACTTTTCTGTTCTCTAAAAATACGCCATGGTACAATACGTATGTAATATATGTATCATACGGTTTGATTAGGGAGCGCACCGGTCCAATTTCTAAGTTTTAAACGGTCGAAATTAACGAAAAACGGGAAGAAAAATCTTAAGCAGAATTCAAAGGCAAGAATAATGAAAAATAAAAAAAATTAAAAAATGAATTTTTTGCCGGTGATATTACCGGTTATTGGTTTAAATTACCGGTTTCACCTTTCGGTAAGCTTCGGTAAAGTTAGCCAATAGTTTTTTCGTGTTCTCCTGNCAAAAGGTGGCAAATTTTTTTGTGACAACGGCTTTACTTCTGAAAAATCAGGTTAATGGAATTTTATATGCTAAAAACCGAAATTGGTGCTCTAAATGGGCGTTTTAAAAAGTCCATTTCTGACCACTAGATGGCCAAAAACTTTTTTTTTGTGCCCGGAATCGTTTATTTCTGAGTCAACAACCCCCGTGAGGTCAAAGAATTTGTATCAACTACTGTAGTTCTCTCGTTAGTTTTACCGGTGCGCTCCCTAGGTATGATTCATACCAAGGCATATTTTTAAAGTATAGTAAAGTACTTTTCGTACGACAGTACTTTCAAAATCCTTAGGACGCGTCCTACTAAAGACACTCTACTGTAGTTTTGTTATATGAAACATCTAAAAGGATCAAATTACAGTTCGTTTTTTGATAATTTTTAGAGGTGTGAAATGGCCCAACATTTTTTCCAAAAAATTTCCTAGATAGCAAACTATCCTCAAAAGTTTATGTGCATTTTCCAGGCTTGTAGCTAGGTGCATAATTCAGTATTTTTTTCAAAATATCTCGAAATTAAAAATTAATAAAACTGGTCTCGCACAGCATAAAAATCGGATAAATAGTAATTTGGCACTGAAAACGATGCAATGAAAGAATTTTTAGAAAAATATGTCTTTATATTTGAAAATTTTTCGACGAATTACATTTTACTTCAAAAAATCAGATTTAATTTATCAATAAACAAAATTCTAAGATCGAAAAACTAAATACCTTTGCAAAAGACTATTCCATTCCGATTCATTAAAATATTGCGGAAATAGACCATTTAGAAGGTGAAGACAGTTTGCAATTTCATGATCTGACGAACTCATACTCTGCACAGATTTCGTAGATAAGGTGATAAATTGCTTTGTCAAAAATCCGACATCTTTCTCATGAAAATTTTTGAGAATATAATTGAACAAAACTAGAACAAAATGAAGCCCAGAAGTGTACATTATGCTCAATCCCTGGAGATCCTGAAATTTGAAAAACGTCGTGGCTGCAGACTGAGCAAGTGGAGAAAATTTATTTCGCTCAATTTCCAGCTTTGATTTTGACTCGTTGGTTTCTTCTAGAGTCTTTTTAATCTTTATCGATGATTTTTTGGCCAACTTTAAACGGGGTTTACTATTTTCTTCTAAAATTTTCGTAAAATTTTTGGCCATAATATAACTTTTGGAGCTACGTGCTACTGCGCAACCGGTTTTTATCGATTCCAGTTTTACAAGTTATTTACTGGAAATTATCGCTAATTAACCGAAATAGAAAAATCAGCTTTGCAGTGGTACGTTGCTTGAAAAGATATATTATGACTAGGGGTTGACCGAGAAAAAACCGATTCCGGGCAGACAAAAACCTCACAAAAATTAAATTATATAAATTTTAGCTGGTGGTCGAGACCGTTTTTTAAGGTTTATAATTTAAAAAAAATTTATGAAAAATTTTCAAAAAAAAAACGATTTTTCGCTCAAATTTTCGAGATTTTACAGGGTCTCATGAAGCCAGTTCTAGCGACTCCGTATGAAGAGCTAAACCGGTAATTTTTTTGGCAGATGAAAATTAAGCGTTTTTTAGCGAACCCTTTTTTTTTGGCTAGGGCTAGCGACCACGTGGTCGACCTCAAATGACCGGTCAAAGTTCAAGGTCAATCTCAAGTTCATCGTAGAGACTTNACTCATAATGTGCTAGCCATGCGTGACTACGGAACCGTAAAACAACTAATAAATTTTTATAACTCTTTCGCTGTCGGATTTTTCTCACATGGGCTTGATTGTCAGGCATTTCTAGATAAAAAGTGGTACTCACTTTTTCAGAACTCATAAAACTTTCAAAGAACTTGGCAAACCAATTTCACATACAGATTTACTGATGCCGTACAATTTGCGAAAATTTTTTAATACACACGCATATTTAGGACTTAATCGGTTAAATTCGTGTATTTATGACATCAAAACCAGCCCCATATTTAATGACTTAAAAGAATGCTAAACCAGTCTAGTATCGGGACAGTTTTCACGACCGTTTACGGGATATATTGAAAACGATCAAAGTTTTTACAGCAAAGAGTCAATCGACAGTATTACTTTTTTTACAAATATTGGAAAATATGAGGTTTTTATGAAAAATTCTTCCTAATCAATTAGAAGTAGAACTTTATTAGGCTTTTAACAAGTGTTAATGACCACAGGCAAAAATACCCGAAATCTGCTTATAACGAATTTTTAAACTCATGTAAAAAATTTGGCCAATTTGTTTCCTTAGAGGCACTTCAACAACTTACCAAGTAGAATAGATCCAATGTTTGGCACTTTTGCGTTCAAAAATGAAACTAAAAATCATTTTAATACGTGTGTCACATCCTCTATGACCCAAAACGCACTTGTTGTAAAAATGTATAAAATGAAATGAAAATCTATATTATTAAACTAGATGAAGCACATATACTCATAAAATCTGCTCTTTTGAATGCACAAAAAAAAGTTTTTTTTGTGTAAAAACCAAGTATGAGATGTTAACTAAAATCTAATTGCCTATCACTGGCAGATTCAATTTTTATTTTGATAAAAAAGGCTATCTTTGCCCATATAGACAAAAGTCCTTGGAGTCATAATTATCAATATAAAGACTTTATAAAGAATTCCACATACAAAAAAATTGTATTTTTATTTAATCACGAAGATTTTTTCGTTTTTTATTTTTTTTCATTGTTTTTGAGCCATCATGTAGTTTCAAGTGTAATTTAGAAAAAATGTAGTTTTAATTTTCTTTTGAAGTTGTGTAATGTGAAGCATTTTAAGGGGGTTCTGGTCATTTGAATGGAATTTTTCTCGATCCAAAATATTTATTTTATTTATTATCTGAAATAATAGTTGATTATTAAAGCAAAGTATTTTTGAAGTTCATTTGAGAAAAATTACTTCGAAAAAAACCGTTGAATATTCTAAAATTATTCTGTAGATAAACTTTGTTATCGACCTCAAATCAATTTGGAATACTTTAATGTCCCAGAGCTAATAAAACCGAGTGACCAATACCCTCCCTTAAGCTTAGAACGATAATTTGAGCTAAAGACTCCATATTTTCCAAAATTATGAGGAACATTTTTCTTTGGTTCTCAAGCAATATTAATTATGTTATTTTCAGCAAAATTCAATTTAAGGACGAGTCGACTCAATTATGTCTGGAAAATGATCATCAAGGCCTGGGTGACACACAAAAATCAAAAATGCATTAGCTCAAATATCAAAAAAAGATGATTTGGATCGACCTTACAATAAAACATTATTTTAAACTTTAATGTAATTTAATGAAATTCTCACATTCCCAAAATATTTCACTAAGTTGTTGTTTTCTTTCCCAATAACTTAAACTGAAACGGCAAAAAAGCCTAAAACTAAGTACTCCTATAGTACGACTATATCTAAAACCACACCTTTATTTCGGCTTGGGTAAATAATGTTTGTAGTGGTTCGATCCATATCGTCATTGAAGTACTCGGGAGTTACTTTCAGGAAAGCTTCATCCTAAAATTCCCGAAAACTCAAAACAAATAATGAGCCATTGGATTAATAGACTGTTCTGATAATTTCAGTTTAGATTTCTAGAAGCTGTAAAAATCACACAATTTTTCATGAATGTGATCAACTATTTTATTGTACGCAGTTTTTCAAATAAAGCAATTGAAAATCTAAAAAGTTGGTTTACGTTGCCTTGAAAGATATATTATGATAGGGGTTGACGAGAAATAACCGTCCGGGCAGACAAGAAACCTCCAAAAATTAAAAATTATAATAATTTTAGTCTGGTTGTCGAGGGACCGTTTTTTAAGGTTTTATAATTTAAAAAAAAATTTATGAAAATTTTCAAAAAAAAAACGATTTTTCGTCAAATTTATCGAGATTTTACAGGGTCTCATGGACCAGATTTAGCGAATCCGTATTGAGAGCTAAACCGGTAATTTTTTTGGCAGATGAAAATTAAGGTTTTTTAGACGACACCCTTGTTGCTAGGGCTAGCGACCACGTCGGTCGACCTTCAAATGACCGGTTCCAAAGTTCAGGTCTATTCTCAAGTTCATCGGAGAGACTTTGAAAGTACTCCCAAAAAACGGAGAGGTCACTTTCTAATGAAACGTATTAGCAACCTTTGTTCAATGATGTATGAAAGGTCGCATAGAGAGCAACATGGTTTAAACTTTCAAGGTCAAATCTCAGCAAGTACCCCTCTTAAAGAATCGCAAGGGCATCGACTTTCTGATGAACGTATTAGCAAACTATGGTTTAATTATGTACTGAAAGGGTCGCTAGAGAGCAAAACTGGTCAAAATTTTGAGATTTTACAAGGGTGCTGAAAGCAGTTCTAGGCGATCTGTATGCAGTCCATGTTCATTAGAATGTCAGCCTCTCCCGGTTTTTTTGGGAGTACTTTCAGTCTCTTACGATGAAACTTGAGATTGACCTTGAAACTTTGACCGGTTCATTTGAGGTCGACCACGTCGGTCCGGCTAGCCCTAGCCAAAAAAAGGTATCGCTTTTAACAAACGCTAATCTTTCAGCCTGCCAAACAAAATTACCGGTTTTAGCTCTTCACACGGAGTCGCTAGAACTGGGCTTCATTTGAGACCCTGTAAAATCTCCAAAATTGACCGAAAAATCTTTGATTTTTTTTTTGGAAAAATCTTTTCATAAAAAAAAATCCTAACGTCTTAAAAGACCAGAAATAATTCTCTACAAGATGGGTTCAAAACATCGATACCCATTTTTGACTTTTGGAACATTTCTTATTGTCATCGTCCAGGGTTGAGTTGAGAAATCCACATTTGAATTTGATAAAGAAGTTGGTAAAACGTAAACTTGCTATCGAATTTATAATCCATTTTTATCCGCGGGTAACATTAAAACTTATTTGCTGTTTAAATGAATAATACCCGGGGTATAACTGGATATAAGTCTTATAATCATATAGAGAATTCCAAATGGGACTTTCAATGATACTTTTCTCCTTAGAAATCGGTAGGAATAAGATATTCTGGCGAAAGCCATTTTTTAACGTTCCACTTTTGGTTTCTTCACACTTGAAACTTCACGCGGTACCATAGGCTTTTCAACAATCATGAGGAAATCAATAAACCTCCCCTTTGACTGGTGATTTAATTCTTTATTCTCAAGCATATCTCCACTTGGATTTCGCAGGTGAGAGGGAGTTCGTCTTTCAATTTTAAAAATTTCCAATTTGAAATTTTTCCTCTCTTTAATAATTCGTTCATTTTTAATTTCTATTTCGGCATCCGGATTTAGCGCACAATGAATAAAGAGCTGATGTTCTTAAACCGCGGCGGGTCATTGAGAAAATAAACCGGATTAACAAAGCCGGCTCACAGATTGAATATCTTCGTATGTTGAAAGTTATTGGAGGATAAAAATAATCGAAAATGGATGGATTTAATACTCCAAAAATTCTCGCCAAGTTTTAGGCCGATGGTCTTGACCCTTCGGTCAGCACAGAATACCGTAGATTGTCGATGATAAACGGACTTAATTTTCGTGATATTTTCGATTAAAATAGTTCTTTTCCATCGAATCGCTATTGCTATGGAGAAACAAAATGTTTTCGACGAATCGTCAACCACCTCCATATTGGGAATATATGTTCGATGAACAGCTGAGCGCGTCCCGATTGGTCAAATAATTAAAGGGTTTTTGTGGGAAGGAAAGTATCACTGCCGCGTTCTCAAGCGAAGGGTATCATCTCGAGCATTGCCTTTCCTGGTGATATTCAAGGGCTAAATAATAGTCTTTTATTATCAGAAAATTTCATAGCTTTCCCAACCAGCAAAATATACTAACATATTTCTGCCAGGAATAAATTTATTTTTTTTTGTCTTTTTACCGGATATCGGTAAGTGACGGTTTAAAAATTAAAATGTTCTGAGAAACTATTTATGGCAATAAGACAATTTGTTACTAATTTTGAATGTCATATGACACCCCTTAAATTGTGTTTTGGAAAAAAAAAAACAGTAATTTGATCCTTTAGAGGTTTCATTATGAAAATATGTTATTGCCAAACATTTATGGCTATCTACCGCAGTAGAACATATACTTATTATCGGTAACAAAAGTTTCCCTGATTAAATTATGATCAAACTGGTGAGTGACTCCTTGAGCTGTCCAAATTACAAAACAATTGGCAAAAGTTCTACTAAAGGGTCAAAAATGGCTTCACAGGAGTCCTTGTGACAGGACGTGCGGTTCTCAGAACCGATCTTTTAATTTTACTGGTATCATTTCCGGTATTACCGGACATCTGCTAAAAAAATTGTCATTCAGGTTTCCTTGCGGCCTATAGGAAAATTTCTTCAGGTAAACTGAAACTTTTGGTGAAATGGATTTTTTTTAAACATTTATTCAGTGAATGACGCATTCTTCGATTGATAATCTGTTATGAAAGAGCAAAATTTGATGGGTACAAATGCAAGTTCATGTTCGAAAATTGTCAGAATTGATTTTCTGACCACTTCCCAAATGATTTCACAAAGAAAAGGCCAATACCTTTGATTCTTGTTGTTATAAATTCAAGGAATTAAAGTCTGCAAGCTTGAAATGTTGCTTCCATTGATTAAAATATTAATCCTTTCAACTGCTGGTCTCGAAACTCAAGCAACGATATGTGCTGCGTCAATAAGGACTGGGTTGTCATTGCGTATTCAGATATTCTTGAAATTTCTTTTGCACTTTTTCCCATCGTTTTTTTCATCCATGTTGAGGTCGACGATGAGTTTTGCGCCTTGGTCAAGTTTCCCATTGGCTTCTTCTTACTTACTTTCTAATCGAGTAAGCCTCCACCGTTGTTTTTCCGAATTTTTTTTCGAAGTTTTGAACCTTATTTTTTATTACATTATTTTTACATACCTTGGAATCGCTGTAAATTATCTCTTTTATGCATGTAATATGCCCCTACTGCTGCATTTTTGTAATTTACTTTATGGGGTCAATTACACATTGACCCTAAAATATTCGCCAAAATATCTAAGTGTTTAAGATTTCACCGGTAATTACCGGACATCTACAGGTTACGAAACATAGTCTATTTTCCGAGAATCTAAACATCGGATGAGCGGTTTTCGACAACATTCGACGAAAACTGATATTGGAGCTAAATAAAATACTCCCGCCTTTACTTATATGAAGTAATATATAAGTAATATTACTTTAAGTAAATTATAATACTTTAAGTAATTTATATATGAAATTATTTCAGTTTATTTTTAGGATTTTTGTATTCAACAGATTGGCCTGTCACAGTACTAAAACCAATATTAAGTATTAGTCTTGAAGGGCTGCTCTGTAGTGATGAAATAGCGTTAAATATTAGGTCACATACAAAAATCAGCTTTTTTACATATTAAGTTGATCGGCTGACACGTTTCAAAAATTTGACGAATCTGGCCAATTTTAACAGTTTTTACCGTAAACCAGAATTAACTGTTGGAATTTGATAGTGCACCTTGATATCAACAAAATAGGTGAATAAAAGTTCAATCAAAAAATAGCAAATCTGACATAATTTAGTCCCCATAGCGCCAAAATTTTGGCCGTGACAGGCTACAACAGATATAGTTTTAAAGTTCTCGAAATTTTAAACAAGATTTTGGTTTTACACCTCAATTTCTTCTGTGTGAGATAGTTTCGGGAACTGTGGAACAACTTACTGACACTTCGATTTCGAGTTTTTACCGGACAATGGTCGAATAAAGCCTCTTCAAATTCTTCTATTCAAATTACCTGTTCTTCAACTGACAAATCCCCTTTTCCCAACGTTTCAACTTCCATTTCGCTGCTTTGAGCCACCGCATAAGTATCTCTCTTCCGCCTCTAGTGGGTGCAATGCGTCTAGAACTTGCTGCATCATTTTAATTTGCTTTTACCCACGCAGCCAGTGGGCCTGCTGCAGTTGAAGCTCGTTTAGCTGCAGGGGTCCAAACTTTCCCACAGCGACGCAAGAGATCTTCGACTGCTTTTGGGGGACGATGCCGGCGTTTTCGAGCATCAATCGAGCAATTTCATCTTTTGGGCTGGTCAACAACACAAATAATGAGTCTTTATATTCCGCTACTGGTATCCAAAATTCGGTGAAGGTTCTTTGCATGAAAAAAAATCTGCTAAGGTGTGATAAACGATCATTTTTGGTCTTCATCGAATGTCTCGTGAGATCGGTTATAACCGAGTTACAATTAAGTCGGTCCTGATAAAACTATCATTTATTGGGCATTGACAACTTTTCGTCAATAATTTTAAAATCAATTTTTTTGTATCATCCTTTAAATGAATCAAAATAACCTGTTGTTATCTTTTACTCAGCGGTCTGTACTCTGGGCAGTTTTTTAGAAGAAAATGTTTTGGTTAAAACAATTCTTTTGCCAATCATGGACATTTAAAGGGGTCGGAATTACAAAAAATCGCGAAAATTTTTTTGTACTGGATGCTAAATTCGCTGGGAAGCATGTGCCGGTTTACCAGAACCGATTTATTGGACATCCGCGGTCAGTAATAACAAATGTGGATTTAAGTATTTCCTTGGATTTTTCGATACATAACCGTGAGCCAAATATATCTGTCCGATTTCAATCTAGCTTAAAACGCTACCCTTAAAAAATGATTACCTTTAACTGCAACCATTATCTTTAAAAGCCTATTCAGCCGTCGACCACCTCCCTTAATCCTGTTTCCAAGAAATTGTTTATACTGGTCCAACTCGTGTCTTTATTTCCCGATGAGTTTTCAGTACACCCTCAAGAATATTCGTTTGTTTCCGGTGGTTGCTCGAAGGGTACGAATTTCATTTCAGCGAAGAATTAGGTTTGATATTCCAACGCAGTTTTTGCTTCATCTCAACTAGGCTTTTACCTCCAGCATTCTTTTTGGATAGGCTTTTCGTTTATTATGGTAATTTTTTCCCTTGTCTCTTTCACCCTTCTTTTTACCCATTGATCTTTTTTGAGTCTTCAAGCTCCACTTGGTCTATTTTGAATTGCCTGGAAAGCGGTTACCATTTAAATATTTTTTTTTTGGGGAAGGGGGGCTTAACACTCGACTATAAAGGTTATTCGGCAAAAGTAGGGGTCATCAACATTAGCCACAAATTAAGAGATTAAGAAACGCGCTAGGTTGAAATGTCCAGCTGCTCAAAAAGATAGGGGACTGTATTTAGTCCTGTGATGCACAGCCGACGATCTGCTACTTTTAATGAATGATTTGGTTTTTTGGCATTTTAATATTATTAACAGAAAAACCCACCATAATGTGCCATCATGGATTGTTTTAATATTTTATGTCGGGTCGTTGACTTTTTCTTCAAAATGACCAGAAAGGTAATCAAGCTCGATAAGGGGGGTATGCGCTCTGATTAACTAAGGCCTTTAGAGGCATAAACATGCTTGATTGATTACGGTGATCATTTTAGTGTCTAGAACCATCCATCAAAAAAAATTCGAAATTTTCGCATTTTTTTCTAAGTATTTTTTAAAAAAAGATGAAGTTAAAAAGTAACGTTTGCTCAAATTTGACCACTAAAACTTCAAAATTCCTGATCTCTCTCTTTTTT
>SCLH01000104.1:3545-16340 GCA_004367855.1 Oikopleura vanhoeffeni
CATATTTCTAGTCAGTTTACATGAGCATTGGCGTAGTGGTTAGCGCGACTCGATGATCATCTCGTTTACCAAGGGTCGCTCCCGGACTCTCAAATATTTTTCTACGTAACCCAAAAAATATGTAGGATAGGTGTTTTCTAATGTTGACACATTCCCGAATAAATATTAGCCAAACCAGGATCAAGGATATTGTGAAGTACGAACTATGCCTACTCACTTCATCGCTGTCTATCTGCCAATCACCTGATTGGGCTTGAGCCGGGGGATCGCCAGTCACTTGAATGGGCTTATAGCTCGTGTATAGATAATTCCGTTTATACCATGTCCTTAATGCCAATCACCTGATTGGACTTGAGCCGGGGGATTGCCAGTCATTTAGCTTATAGCTCATGTATAGATAAGTCCGATCCACGATTTTCTTACTGTTATATTCCACTTAAACTCATACTCTACGAAGATGCTCTCCTCGTCGCGGGTATCGTGGTGTCTTAGGCGGGCTCTCGATTGCAACTGCCCTCTCGACTGATGGGTCTCCACTTAAGTAGTGTGGTTCCCTGTCAGTCGAGAGTCAGCACTGGTGCCGTTACTCAGTTGACCGATTCCACGTTAAGGATTATTTACACAGTATTATTATGCCGGCTCGTAAGGGTCAATTATGATCTTTACATCCAACCTCCTTTTTAGTTTTTATAAGGTTGGTGACACTTCGCGCGATTCCCTTTCCCCATGGGGTTTTTATTTCCGAAGATTGGTACAGTGTTATGCATTAAATATTTTATATACGAAATGATATTTTTATTTTAACTTCTTTATGGTCGGTTTCGTTTTGTCTGCCCGCATGGTATCCGCTGGCATTTTCCTGTTCATTGTCTTATCTTTTTATCTTGTTCCTTTTTCGAATAATTAGAAAAAATAAAAAGGATTTTTATATTAAATCGTCGGAGACAAGTGTTCCGTCCGGTTTATTATAAATAACGTCACCAAAAATAGGTTTATCTTGCTAGTTCTTCCTTTTCTGTGTTTATGCACACCGAATGGATTTACTAGGAAGTAAATTATGATTTTTTTTATGCGAACAAAAATTAGGCGGAAAAATAGGTATTACATGTCATTGCATTTTTACGTCACCAAGGTACGATAAACTTGCTTATTTTTTTATTTTCCTTTTACTGTTAGGAAAATTAAGCTGAAATTATGGTATATAATAATTGAAAAAGTTTTGTGACACCTCAAAAAATTTTAGCTGGTTAGTTTTTTTTGTTTTATTTTTTATAGAGTTTTGTGCCCCTGGTGTAACGATAAGTACCCAGAGACGTNCGAACAAAACTTAGACAGGGAGAAGTAGGTATTATATGCCATGGTATTTTTACGTCACCAAGATACGATAATCTTGCTTATTTTCTTTTCATTTTTCTTTTTACGGGAAAGAAAATTAAGCTGAAATTACAATATATAATAATTTAAAAAGGTTTTGTGACACCTCAAAAATAGCAGGTTCGTTTTTATTTTTAAATGATTGTTTTTTTGTGCACCTGGTGTAACGATGAGCACCCAGAGCCGCTTCTTTATTTATTTTTTATTTTTGTTTTGTCTTTTTATTATTTTTTTTTGATACATTTTTTTAATGTGTTTATAAAACACATGATAATCGCGTCTATTATTTTATATTTCACATCTTCTAATACCTGTTCCTATTATGGAAAGGTTTGTAATTGTAATCTTCGTTCTTGCAGTCGTTGTTGTAGCTGGAGTCGTCGCTATTGTTTTTTGTTGCCCAATATTCTTCATAATTGTTGTAATGGTTCTCATCCCAATATTGTGGTTGTGGAATATTTGCCCGTCTTACTGATATTTGGCGGCTTTCCCAATTATAATCCTCTTGGTTATCACGGCTATGATCAGAATTGAACAGTTGTCTTTGGTCATTGGGTTCTTCGTTGACGAGCCTGGTATCTTTTTTTCTTGGTTCTATTTTGATTAAGTTGTTAATGCTTTTAACGGCTTCTTTAAACTCATCCAGCTCACTAGCGAGGTCGATAAGCTCTTGTCCTGATTTGGTTGATGTCTGAAAATTTTCAGAATCTTGATGGCATTTCTTTTTGAACAGTCGTTCGGTCATAGCTTGGATGACCTCCTTGTTAAGTTGATCTTTGGTAACTCCGGATACCCTCATTTGTTCTACAATCAGGTTCTTTATCTGCATGTATAAGTTTTGATTGCTTCCAGCCTCGTTTTTTGATACTTTTGCCAAACGATTTTCAATTTCCCTGATTGACTTGGTTGTGAGGTTTTGGAATAATTCCTGGAATTTTTGCAATGTTAAATCCTTTGCAGGAGTATTCCTTAGTTTTGCAAACATCATCTCCTTCAAATTTCCTTTGAGGGCTCGCATGAGTGATGAAATTTTTTTCTCCATCAGTCATTTTATTGCCCGGTCTTTGAGTTAAGATAAATATTGCATTTGCCAACCAGTCGTTCGGGTTACGGTTATCATTTGTACTGAAATTGTACTCATCTAGATTTTATTTTTGTTAAGTGATTGGTTGTTGAACTGTTTAGAGTTCGTCACTGGTTCAGGTTTATCCTCGAATTTATTTGGTGTAGTCATTGTGGTATTCATCGAATTTCGTTCTTCGTTGACTTCTCAATCTTTTGTTTCGGGAAAACACTTTTCAGCAAGTTCGTTTTTGTGTCAGTTCCTCTAAAATACATTAAGTAAATGGCTTTTTCAACAAAATCGGTAATCTTTGACTAAAATTTAATAAATCAGGGTGTCTTGTTTCATTTTACGTTAAATAATTTTTTGCATACATTGCGACAATTTAAACTGTAGATAAACTAAAAACTTCCTTTTTTTTTTTTTTTTTTTTTTTTTACGTAGGCAAAACTTTGGGAAAACACCTCTGTCTCTTCCAGATTAAAATTTTAGGTTTTGGGGAGACCTCTTGCTTCACGTTGCTAACGGCTAGCTCACTCCCCTTCATTATCAACTTTAGAAAAAAAAATTTAAATTGGTATATTTTGTAAGTTCAATTTGCATTACTTTTCATTCTCCCTGTTTTCACGGCAAATTCAAACTCGTCAGTTAGGATTTTTCGGAAAAAGAATTTAATTAATGATACAAGTTTGACCTCCAAAATATCTCTCAATTATACCCCTGGTACCAGTTCTCTCACGATCGTTTTTTACATTTTCGCCGCCTTTTTAAGCAAGGCTTTCTTTTCACTCGCTTTCAATCGACTCTCCCGGTCGTTTTTCACATTTTATGCNATTTTAGTTTATTTTGAAGTAACACATGGGCAGAGATATATTTTCTGTTTGGGTTTAGTTCTTATTGTCTCACTTTTGTATCTGAGAGTGTATTTATGCAACAAAAACACTTTTTACATGTTAAAGTAACACAAATTTATGTGATCTAAGTAATCCTCTATTATTCATAAGTATCAAGTTTTGAAAATATGAGCTCTCTAGCGACATTCACACTCATAATGCTAAGTTCGTAAGTGGGACTTCATTATAAATAAATTCAAATTTCGAAGCTATGAGCTCCCTATCAAAACTTGTTGCTAATTATCGGAGTTTAAGTGGTCTTTATTTGATTCTATGCAGCCAATGTATTATAGTTGCGTGATTTTAGATTGTCCCTCGCTTTTATTTCTTAAGGGGGGTTCTACATGTAAATTTTCATGCACAAATAAAGAGCCCTTGTTTGATAAATTTCACAAAAAATATAATTTTTTATGAATTGGGTCTGATAAATCGATTGCGACTAAAATAAATTTTATCTTTCGACTTTTAAATGTATTTTTGGAATTTTCCCAAAACTTGTGGCTCACAAAAATTGGCATATGATTGAAATAAAATGCCTAGAATGAACTCTCTTGGAAAAACTTACCGCTAAAAATACGTTAAACATCTTTTTTATCGAGAGTAATAAGGCTTCTTATTATGTGTTACAAAATAAACACATCTATTTTAGTTGAAAGGCGCTCTCCGCCGCATCTGTCGACGAGAGATTGAGATCAAAAATTGCCAATTTTCTGCATGAACTTTGTTGCATTTATAACGTAAAATAATTTCATAAACTAAATTTGTTTTGTCTAAATATATTTAACGAGTTATTTAACGTTGACAAAAACCTTGCTTTTCGGTTTTACGAAAAACTTAAACGTAAATTTTAATTTTTCAACGTGACCTTTGTACAAAAATTTGATTCCTTCTGTTTGTAAAATTTTCATAATTCGCATATTACTCCCGGAAGTTATTTACTACTGAGAAAATTTCATAGTGTGTTTGATCATTCTCTTTACATGTATTAAAAGTTATGTACTGATTTAAGAATAATTATATATATATATACGAAGAATTATAAACAGAGTTCACAGAACAATTTTGAGCGAGTTTATGTGATGACACTTAATTCCAATTATGTGCTTTCTATTCATACTTAGTTTACTTTATTTTCATACTTTTATGGTTGATATATCATGTGTTTATTTTGACTTCATTGATGCCCGACTGATGAACTTAGGTTGTCCGACGTCGTTCAAATTTTATTGCAAACCATTTCAGATTTATACATTTTACGTCAAATTTTGCGCTGATGACAAATATGAATTTTTATTTTATTTGATTGGGCCCGATTTTGATTAGTTGTAATTTAAGCCAGGGGCCGAAATTTGACTGTTAATTATTTATTCTTTGTCGTACTTTACTATCGTGTTAGACACATTTCAATTCTAAATTTTAATGTAGGGACAGGGGAAAAACACCGTCTTCTACGGAATTAAAATTAGTAGTTTGGGGAGTACTCTCTCGAGACGTTGCTTACCGACATGCAGCTCACCCACGCGCGAGAGATCACTTAGAAAGAAAAAAAATTTAAATCTGAGAAGGATGATCGAAGGTGGTGTCTCGGTAACAGAGTCAAGCCAAGATTCGCACAAATTATTGTCGTCTGAGCCCTTGATGTTCAGGCAAATCAAACTCTGTCTTAGTTAATGAGTTCGGGAAAGAAGAAATAATTTTTATGCATACACAGTTGGAACCTCCAAAATATCCTACTAAGAGCCGCCTCAAGTGATAGCGGGGCACAGTCATGCGGAAGCGACGTACCCGTACAAAAGTTCCTCTCACGGTCTCTGTTTTTACATTTTTCACGGTCCGCCTTTTTTAAGACGAGGAGGCGCGGGTTTAACTGCGTCGCTTGTCACACACAGCCCTCTCCCGGTCGTCTTTTTTTCACATGATAAAAGAGCGCCGCCTTTTACGAAGGCCTTATTCACTCTCCTTCAATCGACCTCCACGTCGTGTACGAACACATGTTATTGCCGCCTTTTTTACACAAGGCTTAATTTCACATCTCCTTCAACGACTCTCCCGGTCGCCCTTTTCACATTTATGCTAATTTTGCAGTTACTGTCACGTATCCTTTTTTTTTTTTTTTTTATCTTTGATGAATGCTCTCCGGAGTTTTTTTATATATCTTGTTATATATACCCTGGCCCAGGTTTATCTTTTTCTTCTTATATCAATCAACTTTTGTTCCTGTTTTGTACTAGGCGCGCGCGCGTTTTCCTGGGTGAAAAAATATATATTTTGATTTGATTCACAAATGAACTGAGTTCTGCCATCTCGTAAGATTTCCGTTTTTTCGTTATAGCTGTTAATTCGCTTATACTCTTATAACTCTACCTTTTATTAAAATTGTTTATTACTTTTATATTGCGAAAATCAGGAGAATTTAAGGATTTTAAATAGGATCTAAACACACAAATACATAAATCAGAAACTCTTAAAACTGCTTTCAGTCTTTTATTAGTTCGTCGCTCCATGCCAATTGCCATTATATGTGCATCGTTTTAAAATGGGTATAATGAAAAATCATATAACATATATTATCTTCGAAAAACATGGGCATAAGTCTGTCGACATTTTTATATTTAGCAAGTGCATGCCAAATGCCCACTGTCCTCCTACAAAAAATTCATAATTTGCAAATTCTAGATACTTGTATAAATCAGGTTCAGGATTTTGAACTTCAAAATATCTTAATCTGTTGATGATGCTTTAATACGACAGTTAAAAGCGAAAACGTTAGAAAAATAAACAATGCGACTAATTAAATCATTATTATTATTTACTAGCTATATTGTTTCCGTAAACACACAGAATCAGACAGAATTATTCGAACGAAAATTTCTTTAAGTATAGACAAGACAATTTCCGGCTGAATAAGCCCGTTTTTGTTAAATATTTTTATTCCCTCGTTCTTCTTTTGGCTTACAAAGGCAAAATGTTGGTGTCTTGTACGATCTGTAAAAAAACATAGTCTTGATTCTTAATGTGACACCACTAAAAATTGAATTTGAACTTATTTTCGCTAAATTTCTGCTGTAGCGGAGGCATAAGTACATTCCTATATGTGATGTCAAAAAACACTAATCTGGCTTAAAGAGGTATACTCTACGAGAAATTGACTTTTTTTATTAAGTTGATAACACAAATTCAGGCTGAGAAAATAAGTTATATATTGTTAAGACAATAAAGTTTTTACTTTGTCGTGAAACGATCGTAGAGTCTTTACTCTCCTGAACAAAGCAGTTTTGTTGAAGCAAGACTCTATGAGTCAAAGATCGAAGATGGCCAACATTCCATTAGCAATCGATCCGGCCATCTTTGCAGCATCTCTTTCAGGTCTTTGTTCCTCCAACATGAATCTGATACCCCAATTTTTTGTAGTCCGTCATGCCTCGGATACATTGTGTTGCCGAGCATTTTTTGAACTATTGTGTAAATGTGATTCGCCCAGTGGTAACCAGTTATTTTTTAAGGTCTTCATAGCCACAATTTCGTTCGCATTCTGTACTTTTGGCGTGGTAGCCGTCGTAAAGTACGGGTAGTTATGGTTAATATGAAACCTGGAAAATATTCCATGTAATCCCTATTTCCGGGTACAGATTCTTCGTCTGTCCGCATGTCGTCTTCTTTTCTGCTTTTTTGCGTCTCTGGCCTCTTCTGTTCCTTTTGACTTTTTGTAAGCACTCGCTCTTTATCCTTGTGTTGTACTTGTGTCTCTGGGTTTCTTTCGCTTATCATTGGTCTTGTTTCGCTGTCAATTTGCTGTCATGAATCCCAATATGAGTTTTTCCAAGCTAAGTTGGGTTCCTTAATATGATCCCTCGGGTAAATTTGAATTAATAAATCTTCGCGAATGATTTGTTGCGTTTAAATGTTAAATTTAGATTTTAACTTCAAGTCCTTTTCACTCAATTTCGTCAAACCTATTTAAAACTTTGAATTTAGGTGATATTCTTTGATTTTACCACTGGTGGAACTTTTCAAATTTCAAAAAAGTTTAATTGACTATTCTTGTTGTCATTTTTCTGATGATTGAAAAAGGCTCTAAGCCTCTACGGGGTAAGAAAAAACGCTCCTACACTTTTTGTTTTGAGTTAGGTTTTTGCAAAAATTTCGAACAAGATTTCTTCAATTATGTCTTGGAAAGTACATATTCGTATGCATAAGTCAAAAAAAACAGAACGAATTGTCTACTTATTCTGAAGTCACCTAATTGTACAAATTATTAGTTTATTTTGAAGTAACAACATGGGCAGCAGATATATTTCTGTTGGGTTTAGTTCTGTATTGTCGTTAACTTTTGTGTCGAAGTGTATTTATATAACAAAAACACTTTTAGCATGTTAAGTAACACAAATTTATTGACTAAAGTAATCCTCTATTATTCATAAGTCTCAAGTTTTGAAAAAAATATGAAGCCTCTCTATCGAAATTGCACATAATAATGCTTAAGTTCGAAGTGGGACTTCATTATAGAATATATTTTCATTTTTCGAAAGCATGAGCTCCGCTATCAAAAACTTGTTGCTAAATTATGGAGTTTAAGTGGTCTTATTTGAATTCTATGTGGCAGCCAATGTATTATAGTGCGTGATTTTAGATGTCCCTCGCTTTGTAATTTCTTAAGGGGGTTCTACATGCTAAATTTTCATGCACAAATAAAGAGCCTCTATAAATTTCACAAAAAATATAATTTTTTATGAATTGGGTCTGGTAAATCGATGCGACTAAAATAAATTTTTATATTTCGACTTTTAAATGTATTTTGGAATTTTCCCACTTCTTGCCACAAAAATTGGCATAGGATTGAAATAAAATGCCTAGAAAATAACTCCCTTGGAAAAACTTACCGTTAAAAATATGTTAAACAATTTTTATCGAGAGTAATAAGGCTTCTTATTATGTGTTACAAAATAAACACATCTATTTTAGTTGAAAGGCGCTCTCCCCGCGCATCTGTCGACGAGAGTTAAGATGAAAAATTGCAATTTTCTGCATGAACTTTGTTGCATTTACCAGAACGGGTAAAAATTTCATAAAACAAATTGTTTTGTCCTAAATATTATTAACGGATTATTTAAACCGAGTTTATGTGATGTACACATAATTCCAATTATGTGCCTTTCTATTCATACATTAGTTTACTTTATTTTCATACTTTTATGGCTAATATATCATGTGTTCATTTTGACTTCAATTGCTAAGAGTTTAAATTATTGTAGCGACAAATAATAATAAAGCCACGCATTTCCTCTCTGTGATTTCTGTGGCAACTTCCTTCAAACCATGATTTTATGCATTATAGTTATTTTCATGGTCTAGACATTACTTAAGCGCCAATATATTACCGGTCATGTAAACTGGTCAACTAACTTTAAAAAAATTAAAACAAAACTTTTTTAGTTAACATTTGCAAACGTTAATCTCACATACTTTATTTGGTAATGAAACAACAAAGTTTATCTGGAGATCTTAAGTTATATAGTTAACAACATTTTATTCGTAAGGCGTTTTTTAAAATGCTTTAAGTTTTTCAATTATTTTTTGGGAACCGAATCAAAATTATTTATTTATGTTTTTGAACGAAAATAATTTTAACGAATCCTGTTTTTTGCCTTTTTCAAGTCATCTAAGGGATCAAAAAATCATCTAAATGTGCTCTGTGTCACAAGGCGTTCTTTACTTTATTTTCTGATTTTTTGAAAAAAACATTTTTAAAAATGTTAGTTTTTTTATTCTAAATTATATCTGCGGTTTCATTCCAGGGGTATAATAAAAGAAAAATGATATTTTCGAGGATAATTACTGATAATTACCTAAATATTTCAACTAGTTTTATTTTCTATAAATGCTCATAACCGTGGTGTTGTTTATACTACATTTGAATGCAATAGAAATTGCGGCTTCACCTTCTAGTACCTTACTAACTTATTTACCCGGAACAATGTTTAAATAATAAAAAATAACCTACAATTTTAAGGTTTCAACTTATTTTCAATTATCTTATCAACATTTTCGATAATCGTATTTTATTTTTATTACATTTCCCAAAAAAATTGAAATGATTAATCTTCATTTTTAATAAGACCTGTGGTTATATTCTTTAAATGACAGTTTACCATTTATATATTTGATTTTCTAGTGAAGTTTTAAATCTTTATGCTGAAATTCACATTTCTGAAATTGATCAAATATTTTTCGATGAAATAAGACTTACTCTAAAGCAGCTTTTAAATGACAAAGATAAAGATTGAGAATTTTTCAATTCTCCTGAAAAATTACAATATTGTTGCAATAATATTCACATTTTTTCTGCATAAATATATTATAATCTTGAAATTTAACATGCGCAAAAGATGCTGTATTCAAGTTAAATTTTAGTTGGTTAATTAACCTAATAGCGAATGTCCTTAGTTTTTTTCACTTCAGAATTACGAGATAGTTCTAGTTCTTTGAAAAAATTAAAATTGGAAAAATTAGTCTTAAATCGTGATAACCAAATATTTAGTCGGGTTTTAATGCGTTTATGCTCTATACTATGCAATTTTTTTTTTGAAATAGCTTAAAGAGTTTTTGGTGGTAATACAAATTTTGTTGCCAAAAAAAAAATATTTCTGTAATGCATCAGTTGACAATTTCCAAAAAGCGCACAAGACGTCCATCTAGTTCCAAAATGTTTATCGATAATTTTGTAAATGACTTGTCATTAATATTGAACGAGTCGTAACGTCGCGATTGAAAGGGTGTCTGCCCAACTAGTCAGCTAATCTGACTCTATCGAGTTAATTACTCAACTCACTGTATTTTTTTTCAACTTTGAACTCTAATACTAATGTTTTGAGATTCAATTATAATTTGAAATAGTTTGAAACAACAATTTCCGTCAAAACCTAATGGATCCTTTTTCCCAAAATAAATCCGACAGGAACCTTGGAATGTATCGTAAAGCAACTAGTTATTTTATTATAATTTTCTTTGTTGAAGACTAAATTTTGAAGAATGAAAGAAAAAAAACTTTTGAGTTACAGATTAAACTGGATTGGCGTAACTGTGAGTTCTTTTAAAACTTCAAATAATAGTAACTACTTATAATTTTTTATCTCAATGAGTGTAATGAAAGTCAAAAACTCGGGAGGCAGATTTTTTTAAGCGATTATTCGAAATTGAACTCTTAATTGTAATTCCGTTTTAAAAGACTGGCAAATTGAACACAACTTTTAAGAATAAATCCATTGTAATCGAAGCCCTCTGATTTTTACCCTTTTTGAAGAACCTAACTAAATCACTTTGCAGCTTAAGTAAATCATGTTTTTTTTATTTCAGAATCGAAACTGACGAGGAATGTTGGAAATATGTAATATGATCGGCATAGAACGCGAGTTTCCCTTTTAGAAAGGTAATTGAGAACGTTCTGAAATTCAGGCTCTTTCGTTGTAAGATTTTAAATTGTTTTTTAGTGGCCAGCGTTTATGGCCATAGATTATTGCATTTTTAATGAATTGAAATACAAAAATGGACTAATGCAGAACTCGACTTTTTCGAGAAAATCTCAAAGATGATTCATGCATTTTGAAGAGAAGTTGTTTATAAAGACGGTCTGAACTATTTTTTGAAAAAGTCTCCGATTTTGGTTGAAATACGTCCTTAAACAAGTCAAGGCTAACAAAAGCCTTATTGTAAAATAAAATAAAAAGGTTGTAGATGAAGTTTGCTTTTTTAAAATGAATCTAAAAATGTAATATGAAAATCGAACTATGGTTCCAAGCTTTTTTTGGGTTTTGGAAAAACTAATAATAATTCCGTGGAATCTTTATAAACTCTTAAAAACATATTTCCATTTTGTTTTTCTACAATATCGTCTCTCGAGGCTTCCGTTAATGAAGCCAATCGAGGTTAACGACGCCTGAAACGTGCATTTTGACGCCAATAGCATTAGTTCCTAAAATTATGCTTTTCTTGCAAAAAATGATTTTCAAAATTGATAAATAAAAATTTTGTCCGGCTGTTAATTCAGCATCGTGCGGGAAAGTGAAAAATAAAATGGTTCAAGAATTATTCTACAACAGAAATTAAGGAAATTATTAGTTAATTGTCATCTGCGAATAAGAGTAACTCAGAATGGAATAAGCGAATAGTTATTTGCTCTTTAGCGTCAAAGTGTATCAGCAAAGGAACCTTTCTTATGAGTTCCAATTAAAAATTCAGCAAATTTAAGAATTTGGTTAAAATCGTTTTTTTGAACAATATTAGTACAAAAACCGGAAAATACTTTCTGCTGATCTTTCCACTTTCCCTAAATTTTCGATGGCAAATAGCATTTCAAAAGGCGACCAAACATTATTTCGATCAATAAGATGTTTGCAAAATGGCAGTAACATTAAGGAGTGGTTCAAGAAATTATGATAGATTTCAAGAGTATGTTCCTAAAAAAAACAAAACCAAACCGGTCAAAAGTTGAATCGCTTGGGACAGATGTATTAAAAATAATCGCCGGTAAATTTTATCAATTGGTTAAAATAAGAAAAAGGCCAAATTTTTGCAACAAAACTATTAATTTGGCCTTTGTAATTGAAGAACAACTGTTACAATGCAGAAAATAAGACGAGTTTAATTAATGTACATAAGCCGTAGTGCACTTGCGCCACCGCTCTTTTCTTGTTGCTACCTTTTTTATATGTGGTGGCGCGGTTCATTTATATGGGCAGCCCTTTTCTTATTTGCCTCCACACCATCGAAGACGTTTAAAAAAACAGAGACTCACTTAAGTAACAAACATCGTTACTTTAATTTGTAGACAATCAGAAAGGGTGGTTTTTGTAGTGGCACGCATGTTATCAAACATTATATATTTTACTTAATTTGATTACAAGAATTTGAAAGGTCATGAAATAAATGAAAATAAATATTCTGTAATTTATCGAATCGGAGATATTCTTACTTTAATTTAAAAATCTTGAATGAAAGTATTTGTTGACCCACCTTAATATCTTATATTAGCTTTCCCAGTGATTGATAATTTTAAAAACAACTGTGATTAGCTCTATATCCAAATGAATGCTATCAAAGCATGAGAGATATCCTAATAGAGCATTCGTGGCCTCTTAAGGGCAAGGACTACGTATGTGACATCATGTCAGATTATCGTAAATGGACCTTTAACTTTTGTTCTAATATTGGCTGAAAATTTCGGCTGTGATTTTCAATCAGAAATTAATCGGATTTTTTTTTGGCCCATTATTTCCAAAGATTTTGCAAATTTCGACAAGCTTCCTAATTGGCTGATTATCATTTTTCGATATTAAGCCTCGAAAAATAATTTAGACGAGCGTCTCCTCGTGTTTAGTACGGATTTCGGGAATAGACCCCAAATAATCTAAATAGAATATTTCAAGTTGTTTTGATTTTTTTTTTGTTATTGAAAGTAAGATTCTGGTT
>SCLH01000104.1:16361-27551 GCA_004367855.1 Oikopleura vanhoeffeni
GATTTTTGTTTTTTCTGAAAAATAAAATTCCAGAAAAAATCTGAGCTTAATCGAGCTTCCCGTTGAACATTATAAACCAGCCTTATCTTCTTTTAATTTCCCATTATTATGACAGATAATGTATATATGACCCTAAATTTTTCAAAATAGTAAAAAAATCAGGTTGTATGAATTTTTGCTCATCACAAATTATTCTTTTCCGCACGATTGAGGTATTATTTGCTGACCGATTAACCTTGAAATTATTAGGTTTATTAAAACAATATTTTACAAGCGACCTCATAAATTATCAAGAATATTAAGCTCAAATATATTTTTTCGTGAAAAAGTTCATTTTAATTTTTTGAAATGAAAATTTGTTTTTCCTGTCCTTGAAAACTTAGCCTGAAGACTTTAATCACGTAGAAGTTGTAGGTTACTTGTGTAATATGAATATTGCGTACATCTCCAAAACTTTGAGAATTTACATTCAAATTCAATTTATTTTTGAAAAAAAAAAAGGCGGTTTCCATAAATTTATCTTAAAGTTGTAATGTACAATGAAAGTCATAATGCTTTGTTATAATTCGCCTGTTTAAAAAGTCAATTCTTCGAAAAAAAATGCCGTTCTAAAGACATCTGCGAAAAACATATTTTTTGGAATTAAACTTAGAAACTCTATTGGTTTCTGGCGTGTGGAAGTATATTTGTTAAACGAATATACTCACATAAATAAAAGATGCCCAAGTGTTACTCGTATACTTTATTCATCTTTATTAAATGATTATCATTTTTAATATTTTCATTCAATCGAGTAAACTACAAATTTCAATTAATTTTACAAAAAAAAATGGACGGTATTCATTTGTGATGTAAACTTGCGATTTTAATTTTTTCGTCCAACTCATTTTTGACAAGAAGTTATCTGAAACACGATGTGATGCCAACTAAACTAGCAGCAGACTTTCAAATTAGAAGGATGGTTTTTTTTGAAAGAACATCTTTTCGTAGATTTATCTCATTTGGTCAACAGTGGCATTTTTCATTCCGTTGTAAAACTCTCAACATAATAGTGATAAGAATTAAAAAAACCTCTTAATAAATTTATAATCTTTCAAGTGCACGACAATAAAATTCGCTGTAAATTATGAGAATTTTTATAAATCCGCAATTTTTTCTTTGAAACAAAGGTACCGGTAAAAATAAACCTGCTGTGAATTGGCTTTGGCTCGGACAAAAACGAATTATATTATAACTGGGTTGGTTTTAAAATTTATGGAGATTACGTCACAAACTTTTTTTGAGCTCAGTTCCCTAGTTGTTGAAAATTTTTCTGGTACAAAAAAATGTTTGGGCTTTCAGAAAATAAAATTCATTCCCGAAAACGACAAAACAAACCGTTTCAAATCAGCTTTCTGCCATTCACATCATTTCAATTGTGTACGATACCAGTTGTTCAATGTACGGACTTATCAGGATATAGTTATATGTTATCGGTATTTTCTTGAAAAAGTTTGACGCAGTTTATTTGTGTGCCAATCAAATGGTCTTAAACCTTTTTATAGACACTAATTAAGAAGTTCATCGGCGTTTATCGCACATAAAACGCTCGTATTCAATCATAAAAGCTGGAAAATCAGTCATTTTAAATTATTGTTACAGACCAAGATGATGTCGAAATTGAAGTCAAATTAGTTGTCAGTTTATTTATTGATAAGGAAAATGCCCACGTTTAAGGGGTGGCTCGAGTCAGCAGATTGGTACATTTTTCGAGACGATATTTGAAGAAAAAAAATGTTGAAAATTATTTTTTATTTTTATCTTCAAATAAAAGCTTGCAAACGATTTTTTTTAATTTCTGTTAACGCCCTCACACCCAAAACCATTAAAATTCCCCTCACACCCAAAACGCTATCGTATTTAAAATTTAATATTCATTATTTTAATGACCCAGATCAAAATAGATTAAATGTGGGGCTTATAATTTTTTTTTTGTAATTTTAATTTTGTGTGCTCGATAAATGCCAATACAAAATTGAAGGTTAGTTTTCAGGTACCTGATCGGAAAACCCTACCTTTTTTCAAAATCACATATGAATAACAAAAAAATTAAATAGACATGGCTACTCAAATATGATCTCTGATTTCAAAAACCTGTATCGCAATCGTCTGAAAAAAAAGTTTTCGGATCCCTTAGCCGCCAAAATGCACGCACAAAAATCAGAAAAAAAAACTTAAGAAAATAGTGTTTCGACTCGAACTCTGAAGGCTTATTACGCTGAATTTGGAAGATTGAAAAAGTACAAAATTATTTTCAAATTTATTTAATTTTCGATGTTCGAAAAAGCTGAAGAAAAAACACTCCAATAATTGGCTTAATAACTTGTAAAACTCTAAAAGCAAATATCAAAATATATGATACATACTATTTCTACAATTATTAAACTTAATCTTATCTATGAAACCTTCCAACATAAATCCGGACCACATAGGATTAATCGTAATCGGTGTTTTTCGAGAGTTGGTCTGTTCCTGGGAAGAGATTAACATCGATTTATCGTGAATTGGAATAAGTATTTTTGTTCTAGAAAAATTTTGATTGCTACAATTTTGTTGTTAAACTTTTATTGCTTTAGATCAGAAACTTTCATCTCACGCCAATCATTCAATGCACTAAAGCATCATTTAATCGGGTTTGCCGAATAGACCAGGGCTTCACGGTGTAGATCCTTATTGTAACTTTCAGATGCTTCGAATATTTGTTTAATTCAGCGGAGATAATGTAACTTATCTTATAAGCAGAAACGACTTTTGCGCATTAATAACATAAGTGCGCCTAATTACCTTCGAAAAAGCCTTTCCAGCTATACAAACCCCTTTAAGTGACTGAGAGGCCACTTTGATTGGGAAAAATATATGTGGAATTTCATCATTGGAGCAAATAATCTCAAATCGAATTTCTGACGCAATCGTACCCGAGAAAACATTTATTAAGTGGCGCGTACAAAAAATAAAAAAAATGTTTCAGATATTTCCTTGCAAAATGATTAACTTGTAAAAAGCCGAAATATGCGAGTTTTGACCGGTACTTCTAACAGTACCGCCATAGAAAAACTTTTTACTTTTGTTCTAGACAAATTCAGATATTTATGTACAACATACTGTGATTCAACAGTCAAATCGTACGACTCATCTATCAACTACAGCTGTTTTAAAACAGTTGAAAAAAAAAAAACGCGCGGTAAACCGCCTTAAATATCTTCACGGAAAACTCATTTTGGAATTTTGTTTTCAGCAATTATTCCTGCGTTTTTTGTTTTCATTTAAATGCATCGTATTAGATGTGCGGAACACATGAGCGAGATTTTTGTTCGTGGGAGCGCCAAAAACAAACATTACTCATTGACTGCAGCATAGTTTTCCACCTGTCTGTCTTAGACGCACTTTGCCAAAATCACTAAATTTTTTGACCCTAAAATAAATGTAAGGCGCGTTATAGCATGTAACTATTTTAGTAAGACAGTAAAATTTTATTTCTGCCTAGGTCGTTTAAACGGACAAATTTTATCTGGAAAGATCATTTCTCTCCTGTCTCGTTATAACTCCCTATGCGAGTTTTAATCTGAGTATATTTTTTGGAAGATTTTAGGGCACGGGTTTTTCCCGGCTTTCACCAGTTGTGAAGTAGGAAACCCTATCCTACTTTACTTCGTCGCTGCCTAACGCCAATCATTCGATTGGACTTGAGCCGGGGATAGCCAGTCATTCGACTTGGACTTACAGCCGTGTATAGATTAAGTTCAGGTCTACCTTGTCCCTAAATGCCAATCATTCGATTGGACTTGAGCGCGGGATAGCCAGTCATTCGACTTGGACTTACAGCTCTTGTATGGACAAGTCGCGTACACCGTTGTCCCTAATGCCAATCATTCGATGTGGACTTGAGCCGGGGGATAGCCAGTTATTCGACTTGGGACTTACAGCTCTTGTATAGACAAGTCCGTGTACCATCCCTCTATATATTCCCCTATGAACTCATGCTCTTACAAAGACACTCTCTAATTACCTTTCTATAATAGCAGTGCCGGAAAGGGGGTCGCAGCGGGTATCGTGGGCTTAGGGGCTCTCCGAAGCAACTTGCCTCTCGATGATGGTTCCCACTTTAATAGTGTGGTTCCCGTCAGTCGAGAGTCACACTGGCCCGTTACTGAGTTTGACACGTGTGCATACTGCGCGATGCCACCGTTTATGATATTACTCGTATTATTTGCCGGCTTGTAAGATCAATTATGATCCCTTGACACTGGCTCAATTTATATTTACGACATAATTAGTTGCGTTTCGGCTTAACAGCCATATCGGGTATGAGACAGGTATGCACAGAATTCGAAAGTTTATTTATTTTACGCGCGAAATCAGTTTACAATATTTTGCAAAATTCACTATTTGAATTCAGAAAAGGTGCATTTTTCGCCAAAACCTAAGTAATCGAGCCTCAGACGGAGGCTAGTTATAGCTCGTAGGTTATTGAGTTATCTGGAATTATACAGACACATTCATGTCATAACATTTGTGTGGGGTCTGTATATTTAAAGTGTATTCTCAATGTTATGAGCAGTCCTTCCGAATGTTTTTCGAAAGTTTTAAAATGTAGGTTTTTTTTCATAAATTGAAAAGTGGACCTTTCGAAAAACATCCGCTGGATAGACTTTGTGCGTTGTCTGGTACAAACACTATATTTGGTTTCAAATTTTTTCCAATGTATTTAGGACATGTTTTTTATTTGTAGGTGTTTAACCACCGTTTTGTTACGGCATGGTTGTAAATACGTTCATTGTAGTACGTTTTGAGTTTTCACCTTGTAATGGCTTCACAAGGACATAAATAATCATATATCAATCATTTTGAAGATTAATATAGTTTTTAGGTTTTCAGATCTATGAAATGATGCTGATAGATTCACTGTCGAAAAAAACAATATTTAATTAAAATATGGGAGTGTATTGGCTAAGAATTTTTTCAATTTACTAGCAATAACAGAGCATCTAAAACTAGTTGAACGAAGACTGACTGTAAAATTAGTAAATCGGGTTTTTTCAGTTCTTCAGTTCTTCCTAGCTTTAGATTCTGACGGCAAAAACTATCTTTGATAGAAAAAATATAATAATTGTATGTCCAAAACACTGAATATAATTAGTTGGTTTTTTTTGTTGCTTTTATGTTAACTGAACCAGAATAAATGTATATCAGCTCATTAAAATAATTTTTTAAACTATTTAAGAAAATTTGAGTTCGAACTTTAATTTTTGAATTCGTTAAAATTTTTCAAAAAAATTTTCAAAACATTTATTAAAAAATTTCACCATTTTTCACCCAAAATTTTCTTTGTTTTTTTCTCTTGAAATGCTGTGAATAAACGGAAAAATAGCCACTTTATTTTTTTCATGCATGTTTACATATGTTCCTGAATTGCTGTGTATAAAAATCATTAACATGTTCATTGCATTTTTTGTCGACTTTTTTAAAATATTATGAAAATTTTTCGCAAATCAAGTCCAAGAATTTTTTATTGATGGTTTTTTGATTCTTCTTGAAAAACAGCGAATCAGTTGTGTTATTTTCTGATATTCTATTTGATTCCGTTATTTCTACCGATGGAAGGGTCAATCGAATATCGTTTGCTAACTACTGATTGAAATTTACAACACTTACTTGCTGACACGCGTTTGCCTTGGCACGTAATTATATAAATTTTTTTTCATACATCTCAATTAAATTTCGGTGTTTATAAAGCTACTTTTATTTTCAAAGTCAGGGGTTTTTTTAATATTTAACGCAAACTGAAGTGTCAATTTTTATGTCCTAAAAAAGCGTGTTTTTCTCTTTTTTCAAGGAAAAACTTTCTATCGATGAGATTTTTTTCATGATGATAATGATTCTCCCACTTATTAGCGTATAACACACCGAAAATGCCTGAAGTTTATAAATATCGCCTTCAAAATATAATCTCACATCGCGGTCAAGTTGCGAAATGAAGTTATAATGAAAAGTGTTTTTGATATTTTTCAGATACTTTAGTTATGTTGAGGAATTAAGAATATAAAACGTTTGCAAGAATGAACAACTTTATGAAGATAAAAAAAAAAATACCAATTTTTCACATTTTTTTTCTTTGATTAAATGCACTCCGAAAGAAACTGTACCAATCTGCCACATCGCTGCTACCCCTCTAACACAATCGGAGAGGTTTTTTTTGGCGTTGGTGTAAAACTGTTTACTGCGATATTTATTCCTCTCATATACTGTTCAAGTATGTTGAATAATTGAGGCAACTTTGTGAATATTTTGCAATTCGTATTATTGCTTTTGAAAGGTTTTTGAGTATGCATCTTACTTTTTTGAATTCGTCAAAATACTCGAGAAATTTTTGAAAAAAGTTCCAAAAAATTATGAAAATTCTTTTTTTCTGTTCAAAAATTTCAAATTATTTTGTTTCTATCAACGGGAGAGAAGTCTAGGAAGAATGGCCACTCAACTCTTGGAGTAAGGTGACCACACATGTTTTATGATGGAAAATTCCATGTGTGGGGAATTTATCATGTCTTCCAAGAAAGACTTTGAAAAATTAAAGCTGGAAAATCCTTATGACATTTTTTTTGATTTTCGATCGAAATATTTGGAAGTATTTTGAAAATTTTGTTTTCATTTTGTTTAAAATTTGAAAAAATTAATTTCTTTGAAATACCAGCTGCAAAAAATGAATTCAAAAGTAAAAAAAATATTTTTATGAAACTTGCCAATTGTTAAGCCATCCATCCACCGAATCAATTGCCTTTCATTCATCTTCATAACTCATACTTATTTTGATTTGTTAAAATTTCATTTTTTTGAAAATTTTCAAGTCTCGATTTATGACGTTTCAATTTTATAGAAACAAATAAATCAAATTAAATTAGTGGATTGGACCTTCTTCTGCGGTGGACTATTTTATAAAAAAACAATTTTCCCTCAATTTAAGATATCGATAGCAAATTGCATTATTCAATCACTTCTTTCGAGTGTTTAAACACTGTGTTTTTCAAAAATGCGATTTATAAAAAATAATAGAATAAAAGAATCAGATTAACCGAAATTAGCTCAAAAAGTGTTGAGAAAAACTTTTCTCGGATTCCAAAAAGTTTACCATGAAGAGCAAATAGATTAAGAAATTCATATCTCTCTCTAAGGACGATTCCCGTATCGAATCTGTATGTAATGATATGAGCGCTGAAGTCAGACAAAACGTTGCGTGTCATTAGTTTTTAGGTTTCCAATGATTAATATAAACGAAATTTATTTGAAATCAGTAAACGATGAACAATATAATTTTTATTACTATTTTTCGTTTTTTTCGCTGGATGAATTCAGTGATTTCTGAGTTTTTAAATAATTTTCGGCTGGTGAATCTCTAATTTTTTGTAATAAATTTCTTTCATCGCCATTCGTTCTGATCATACAGTGTGATAATAGGCTTGATCACTATAAAACGGTCTTATATATATAACTTTTGCAATTTACGTCATTTGTGCGCTCCGCATATAAGTTTTATATTAGGGAGGGGGGGTCGTCGCATTTTAAGGCAAAAACAAAGTTTTCAATAGCCAATTGACGCAAAAAGTCAAATGTTGGACCAAAGATTTACCTTTTTCTGATATATTTTGAAACAAAAAGTCTTGACATTCTGTAAAATATCCATGAAGTGACAGATAGCTCGTCCCAATCAGTAAACGTGCTTCAAAACGACGGAATATTTTTTCAAAATGTATCTCCTCCCTGGTTTTTTCAGGTAAACATTCGAAACTATATGTTAGTGCAGCTGAATAGTCCGTTGCAGACCAGTATTGAGAGGCTTTGTCCAATCGTCTGGATTGGCTTCAGAATCCGAAAAACAGTATTTTTGACCCTATTTTAGGGGTCTCAATCAAAATGTATCTCTCTCCCGGATTTGAAGTTAACATTTCGAAACTATTATGAAATGTGCCAGCTGAATAGTCCCGTGAGATCAGTATTGAGAGTTTAGTCCTAATCTCTTCTCAGTTTTTTATAAATCGTGTTTTCATTCCCAAAATATGATAAATTTAACGTATTTCATAGAAAATATTTTTGAGACCTCAAAAGTTGCTTTCGTGACCATTGTATGTCAATTCAAAGACTTACCCCTTACTCGCATTCGTCTATATTTTCATTAAAAAACGTAAATAAAATTTGAAAATTTGTTTCTAGAGCCTCATTTGGGACGACCACCCCCCGTAATCGATGAATGATTTGTTTGCTCTCTTAATCGGAAAACAGTTACAGTTTATGTTTCATGTTGCTTCATTGGAAAAACAATTAATCGACTCGCTCCGGGCAACATGTCTTAAAGACACAGAGCGCAAAAATGTTTGGGAAAGTATCATTTTGCCAGTGGAAATTTCGACAGCCCCCTGAAAGCCCCCCCTTATTATCATTCAAGAATTTAATAAACTTTGAAAAATGCTGACAGACCGGAAATTCTGGTCCGGAAGTACACTATTTCGAGCCAAGATTTGTTATAACAGTTTGTTTGCAGGTTTGAAGAGCCGACTCGAATAGATAAGAACATATATTAATAAAATATAAAAGTACTTTCGGTGTGTAAAAATTTTGGAATAAACTCTTTATTACCATCAAACACCACCTAGTGATCGCACAATAGCACTTTATTATTTCTGTACACTTGACTAAATTTGAACTTTAAACTATTTACTTATTTCGGTAAGTTTCACATATAAAAATTTTACCGCATTCATTGTGACACCCGACACACTTTATATATAAAAAAGATTTTTTGAGATCGCGATCAGGTCGGCAAGCAAATTTTTGAGCTTAGAATTGTAATCTGGTTGCGAAACACTCATTGCGCAGTGGGCACTTGCACATGTGCGCATGCAGGGTTAAGTTTTTACTTTAATAGTTATTTCAAGCAGGGAAGGAAAAACGAGCGGCAAAAAAATGTGATCGGATCGGAAAAAACCCGATGTGATCGGTTTGATCGGACCCGCTCGGTTTTCTTCGAGCAGATATTTTAGCTCGGTGCCCTTCCCTGATTTCAAAACGACTTTCATAGCATAATATACACAATCTCATTGGCCCTTAGATACAAGGCGTGACTTTTTGAGAGATGTCAAACACCTAAGATCCGTTGTCTCAACAAAGTCAAACTCATCGTACTAAATCTATCTGGAAAAAACCAATGAATTATCAGTATACGTCGATAAAATTACCCGACCAATAAAATACACCACGATTCCTAAAAATAAGTGACAATCGATACTTTAATGTGAGTTAACTCTTGTTATTTGATTAAGATGCAATCTGGCAACAACATCAACAATCGTTAATCCCCCGCTCAATCACTTTTATGTTTGTACACTCTTTCAACTATATGTTACAGCAATTTGTTGGAAAAATACTTTCAAAATTCGAAAAAGTTTAATGACTATTTGAAATAAGAATTTCGAAAAATAAAATCGTTTTTAATTTGTTTTTAGGGCTATCTTGTAGAGATTTTTGGGTCATTTTAAGACCAAGATTTTTTTTTTGTTACTTCAAAAAATTTTTCAAAAATTGATTTTTCCGGTCCAATTTTTTTTCGTTTGGATTTTACAGATAGTCTCGGATTCAGTTCTAAGCAAAGCCGTATGAAGTGCTTAGGAAGGATTGATTTTTTTTGGCCAGTGAAAAATTAAAGCGCTTTTTCGGTTAGCCATTTTTTGATTGAGTCGGGCGGGACCAATTGAGTATTGACTCTAATGGACCGGTTCAAAGTTCAAGGGTCAATCTTCAGAAGTGCAGTTCTCTAGCGGGACCTCCACAGTAATATAAATTGGGACCATAAGAAATCTAGTTTACGGCCTTTATTCAGGAAAAAGTCCGGGACCCTTCCGGAATTCTTTTTTGGAAAGGGGGGGAAAAAAAAAAAATTTTTTGCAAAAAGGGCTATTCGATTGAACCTTGTGGGATTGACCTTTGAACTCTGACCGGGGTTCATTAGAGGTCAAATATTGTCGCGACCTTCAATCCAAAAAATGGATCTTCTTCTTGGATAAGATTTCTTTTGTAAATTTGAGGTCAACAATTTACATTAACAAGTTAGTTAGTCGGCCTTATGATTTGTTAGTAAACTTGCGATTTTAATTTTTTCGTCCAACTCATATTTGGACAAGATGTTATCTGAAACACGATGTGATGGCAACTAAACTACGATGTGATGGCAACTAAACTATCAGCAGACTTTCAAATTAGAAGGATGGTCTTTTTTTTGAAAGAACATCTTTTCGTAGATTTATCTCATTTGGTCAACAGTCTATTTTTCATTCCGTTGTAAAACTCTCAACGAAATAGTGAAAAGAATTAACAAACCTTTTAATTTTTTAATTTAGTTTAAATCGCAGCTTTTAGGTCATCATTGTTTTTACCCTATAAAAATGGGTAGATTTCGATTGAACTGTTATTATTTTGGGGTTGTGTTTTTAGAAACAGATTTGTGCCGAAATATTATAATTATTGTCTTTATTATTTTGACGGAAAATTGACCATAAAAATGAGACAAAAAATGTTATTGAGAGTTGAAGGATTATTTTGTCCTAGTTATGTTTTGCTGTTTCTTTACTAATTGCGTGTTTTTTAGAGATAAATTTGTGATAGAAAAAATGTCTGTCGAAGAAAATGCGAGACAATTGCAGATGGAGAGTACTTTCTACTGTAGTGTACTTTTGAAAATGCGCTTAAACTTACCCTTTTTTAATAACAATCAATACGGGGAAATCTGTGATATAATTAGACTCCATCACGATGCATGTGATAATTTTCGCTCTTTAATTTGGGGAATAGCTCATTTTTGTGCTAAAAATGATAATCAGTTTTTAAACTCATGTCTGATCGTAATCCGGGGTTTATATCGTAGAGCTATTGTTGCTCATGGAAAATACATACGTGCTATTTTACCATTTGTAACGACTATTATTTAGTTTTTAACCAAAAAAATAAAAGTCGAATTTTAACTTTTTTTTTAAAATTTGATATTTGAAGAATAATTGAAATCTGACTTTGACCCGGAAATTGTAAAAAAAATTAAAAGTTAAAGATATTTAGAACGGCTGTATGGATTTTCTACTTTTCGATTCTTTTGGTTGTTTTATGGTGCTGCCT
>SCLH01000104.1:41819-72283 GCA_004367855.1 Oikopleura vanhoeffeni
TTCGAATTTTAATTGTCAATTCTGCTTCTTCAAAATGAAGCTAAGTTAGACTGACGATTAAAATCGAAATAATGTTGCACGGTATTGAAAGCCTACTCATCACGTTTTGTCATGTTAGCGCCATCTTGTTTCAACGAATTATAAATAATTCTTTGAAACAAGATTTGACTACCTTATTAATAAAACAAAACTGAATTTTAGGTTTTTATAACAAATTTTATTTACAAGAAAATAAATAATAATAAACAGATGCGCGAGTCACTTTTTTGGAAAAGATTCAGCGATAAAAATCGTGCAAAATTCTAGAATTTTGCTCGCTTTCGCAGAACCTCCCAAAAAGATGACTCATTATTTACATAGCATTTGCCTACGCATCTGTTTTAGTTCCGTGATTAGACTAAAAATATGAAACAAATTTTGAATTTGTGATATTATTTTAGACTTTTAAAGTCATATTATAAATATTTTTTATGAAATAAAAACATTTTATAAGTTTGACTTTTGTTTTTTGTATTTTCTTTGTGATGAAAATTTGGAACTGTTTGGATGAAAAAAAAGAATATAGAAAAAAGAAATATATACAGGTAATTGAAAAAAAAAATTTTAAATTTTTCAAAAATTTATTCTACTTTTGTTAAATTCTCTAATTGTACCGAAAGATTTTTGATTTCTACATCGATAGATTCGATGTCGGAATCTTTATCTTCCGTTATTTCTTTAGATTGGTCTGGTCTTAATTTTATTGCCCCGGCTTGTTCGGCATTATAAAAGTCATATGCCATGCAATGCATGAAAAACTCGTTTAGTATTTCAAATGGCAATTTTAATAATCTATTTTTGTGTGTTATACACCCTATTGAGACATAATGATTAAACATGGAGTCTGAATGCCAAGCCGGGCATTTTTTTATTAGGTTAGTGTGAATGTCTAGACAAGATAGCAAAGTAATAGCCGTTCTTTTGCTAGTGTAAGGTGTACCCCTAAAAACTACATCATTATCGGAATATATTTGTTTGATTATTTTTAATAGTCTATGTTTTGTTATTTTCGAAAATTTACCATTTGAGAGAATTGGATAGACTATCGGGTTCCATGTTAAAACTTTTCCTTCGGTAATTCTTTTTGTTTTATCGAATAAAACGCTCAAAGCAATTCCTGTTACAGTCCTTTTAAAGCTCGTTTTATCTTTAATACCTATTATAAACGACGAAAATCTAGATAAGATTTTGTCTGTTTTATGGGCTTTAATAGGACTGTAACAGATAATTACTTCGACCTTTTTTCCATTTTTATTTTGGATAACTTGTTCCCTCTTTAAATTTAATAGATAATCTGAGATTATCTGATACAGCTCATTGGCTCTTGTAAAGCTAATGAGCTGTATCCAGAGTAAACAAGCTTCCTCTTCTTTATTTGAGGTTGTAATTACCGTTGCAAAAGTTTTAATCATGGGATCCGATTTAATAATTTTAATTTTCGAAATGGTTTCAAAAATTGTTTTGAAAAAACTATTGTGATGTATAACTTTTTCCTCTAATTTTAATAAGCTATCTGGAGGATTTATCTGACCTTTCAAAAATTTGTCTATTTTATTAACGAAAATACTATGTAACTGATCGTTCCCTATATCTTCCGAATTAAGATTTTTTGATTTCAGAAATTTAATAAAAGTAAAAAATGCTTGTTTTACAGTGTTACGTTCTAAAATTTTCCCTGAGATATCTTTATGATTTTTAATCCACAATAAAATCCCCAATTGGATGTTATTCCAATTCGGGATTTTATTGTTAGATATTAATGAAATAAATTTTGCTAATTTATTGCATTTCACTGGTAGTTTATTGTTTCCTAAATCTTTTATTAATTCGGAAAATAAAGGGTCTGTTCTTAAATTCATTTTAGCTGTTATTAAATTTTGTTCTGGAAAAAGTGATTTTATGGACTTGGGGATTGACTTGGGGATAGACTGTTCTCTGATTGGCTGTCTATTTTGTCCAAAGAAGTCAATATCGGAGATTTTAATTTTGGTACAACTAGTGATTTTTGAATCAAAATCGGAGTCGGAAGATTTTTTTGCTTTTTCATTTTTATTTCCAATTTTTTCTGTAGAAATGTTTTTCCCGAATTTGTATTCGAGGATGTTTGATCTTCCGACTCTGGTTTTGACTCGCTCACTAACTGTACTTGGTCTGATGTTAGAGGGATGTTTTGTAGGAAGTTGAACTTCGACGGTTTTGTTCCAAATTGATTTATTTTTCTCCATTTTTCCTTTGGCTGAAAACTTCAATTAATAGACATTTTGATAATATTTTAAATTGTTTTTAAATAAATCTGAAAATTTTTGAAATTATACCTCTGATGTTGAATCTTTTATTTGAGAAAGCAAATTGTTTGTCTCTTCAGTCCATTGAGTGACATTATCAATGTTTGATTTTGATTGCTTTTCTATCGTCCCAATTTTTGAATTCATTTTATTCACTTCAATTTCCACATTTTGAACGTTTTCATCGATTGTAAATAAATTCTTTTGATTCAGAGAAATGGATTTTGTGTTTGCATCGATTGACGCCACCAATTTTTTCCATCCTTGATGAAAATTCGACAAATGATTTTCCACAATTTCGTCGATTTGGGCTTTGTCGATTTCTTTGTTGGAATTTTTCTAAAATATTAAAACGTAAGTTTTTGTTTCTTAAAAAAATATTATCAACCTTTTCGAAATAATTGTATATTTTTGAGTTATGTTTTTTGATCCATTTTCGATATTTCGTTTCATAAATTTTAAGCGGTCTCACCTGAGCAAAATTCGATTTTTTGATGGTTTTCTTTTGAATCGGCTTTTGTGGAATTTTTGACATGGATTTTCTTTTTGATGGAGGTTCTTCTTCCTCGTCAGAAATGACGTAATCTCCTAATTTGTCCATTTCTAAAATTTTTTAAACCATAAAAACAATAAAAACTTTTATTTACAGAATAATATACATATTTATAATCAGTATTAAATACTGAAAAAATTTTACAATTTTTACAAAAAATTTCGAAAATTTTTAAAATAAATAAAATTTTCTCAAAGAAATATGTAAAAGTTATATAAAAATAATTATAAAAATATTTTAGTTATAGTCTGATGGTTCATTTGACCCGCCCGACCCGTAGTAAAAACTTTTATTGTTTTCGCGAACTTTTATCAACGCTTTATGAGTTGACGTTGAAATTTGAAAATTTGGTCCCCACCCTAAGTCTTGTAAAACTGGGTGTTCGTATGTATAGTGGTTTTTACCACAGATATCGCAGGTCAAAATTATTTTATTTTTGTGTATTCGTTTTCCTTCTTGGTTAATTTCGACGTATAAATTCATGGGGTTGAAACTAAACACTTATAAATTAAATAAAATAAATTGTCAAAATATTTGAATATATTTTGAAAATTAAATTACCTAGAAGATTTTCCTTTAGCTTTTTGACCTGATTTCTTGACCTTCCCAGTTTTATGAATTTTATTAGGATTATTTGGATTAGGATTATTTTGATTAGGGTTTGCATGTGGTCTATGAATAGGCCGTTTTTTAGCTTGGCTAAGGGCCGCTATACAAATTCTACGATTTTCTGGGGCCATATGAGAAAGATCAATCCCAAGTTCGTCATCTTGGGCTAATTTATTTTCAATAATTTTTTTCACTCTGTAATGATCGCATTTTTGCATGGGAAGGTCAAGAATATTTCGCATCATACCCCCTTTATTAGCTCTCCAGGATAATATTTTTTTATTGATTTTAGTTTTAAGTTCTGGAAACGGTTTTAGGTATTTAAATAGCAATTTTAAGTAATCCAAAACAGTTGACGAAGAATCAACCATTTCATCGCTATCGATTTGTAAAATTAATTGTTGTCCTACGGGGAAGTTATGAAGCCTAATTTTTAATTTATTTTCCCAATTTTTAAAGGTGGAAATTGAAGTATATTTTGAAGCCCACTCTTTAAGTAAGAGCCAAAATTCTTCCATCATTAATTCTATGCGAAAGTCATTTCTTAAAACATCGAATCTAGAATCTTTTTTCTTTTTTATATCTTCATTTTCGGAATCCGAATTTTCTGAGTCGTAATTTTCCAATTGTTGTTGTACTTCGGGATTTGATTTCCCTAATTTTGACTTCGCGTAATTTTCAAAAAATTTTAAGGAAATTAAAAAATATTTTTAACGTTTCTTTGGAAGAAACTTTTCATAAAAAGAATTTTTATTCAGTCTATGACCTTCAAAAATATTTAATAAAAACATATTTACAAAAAAATAAAAATATTTACATAAAAAAGATATTTACATAAAAACATTTTTTTTAAAAACTTTTCTTGGTGATTTTTTTCTTGGTTTTTAATTTCGACTCTTTATGTTCTTTAATAATAGCAATAATAGAATCCAACTTTGAAATTAATTTATCTAAAGAAATATAAAACTTTGTTAAAGTTTTTTGAATTAGAATTTCAAATTTTTCTGTAGATAAATTGATGAAATTCGGTGCTATAAGTGTTTTTTGTTGTTTCATAAAATTGCTAGAATCAAAAATTTCATAAAGAGTCGAATTTGGTTGATTATTGAATTCTTCCAAAACTTTTTTCAAATCCTTGATTGTAGCGTTAGTATTTTTGATTTCTTTTTCAACTTCTGATTTTCTGTCTAGGAAATTTTTATGGGCAATTTTGAATGCCTCTTCAGTGACACTTAAAACAAGACTTACTGTTTCCCTTGGGAAATTTTCAGTGAGTCTTGCGTTGTCGTCTTTTTCGATAGAAAAAGTTTCCATCTAAAAAATTTTAATTTTTAAGAATTTTACCGATTTAAAATGTACAATTTTTATATTTTTTAAGAAATTTACAGTTTTTGAGCATCAATTTGAACAATATAGTTTATGTATCGTGGTTATCCGTCCGAAAAAATTTCTATATGTTCATTTAAAGAAAATAAATTTTCTTATTTCTAGCATCTTAAAATAACGTTTTTATAATTTGTGGAAATGTATTTTTTGATATCAAAAAGTTTTAAAATAATTTGTATAATTAATTATTTTCACAATTTATAAAAAATAAAAAACTTTCTGAAATGAAAATTTTATGAAACTTTGAGGATTGGCATTGATAGAGGCAAGAGAATGTTTTATGCATCATTTTGAGGAAATTATTCTATAAATACAATTTTAACATTTAAAATTTTTCGTTTATAAGGACGATCAAAAATAATTTTTAACTAAGCGTTTTTAATTTAAAAATAAGATTTTAATTTTCAGTATGTTTCACCGAAAAAATTTTAGCTTTTTCTATCCTTTTATTTAAGAAATGTATAAAAAGTGAAATGTATAAATTTGAGATTTTGAAAAAAATGAAAATGTAAGAACGAGAGTTCTAGGTCATAAACTTATTTTTTCAATGAAATTATCTTTATAAACGATACACGAAAAAATAATTTTTGGAATCTGATTTAAATTTTTAATAAAAATATTCGTTAGAAGTGGACGAATTATTATTACCGACTCTTATCCAGAGTCCTTCGGTATCAGATTTCAAAGATTGGTCAGAAGAATTATTTGTTCGCTGAGGTATACGATATTTTTCTTCTGAAGAATTGGATAGTGAAGAATTCACAGGTAAGCCGATTCTGTCTCGCATGCGTTTTGGTTTATCAATAATATCTTGTGATGGAAAACGCGCAATTTCATCTTGAAAGGCGATACAAGTGAAATCTGGGTATGCACTTTCATGAACGAGATCAAAATCGGCTTTATCATTAAAATTTTTAAATTTTAATAGTTTTTTATCTCTGGTCTCGTAATCATTAAGGGTTATATTCAAATATCTTACAGAATTAGCTTTATCTAAAGAAAGAATTTCAGCGTCAGTAGACCTATTTTGAAAAATAAATTGTTCACTATTTAATTCCCTTTTTTCGAAGGCTCTAGTATAAAGAGCTAAAGCGTCCGATTTACAATCTTCTCTGGCAGATTGCATAGTTAAATTGAATTGATTTACTAACGCTAAATTTTTAGTTTTGGCTAAATCTTTGCCAATTTCGATTCGACGGCCTCTTTCAAATTTGCTCCCTGAAATATGGCTACTCAAATTTGGTGATAAGGTATATCTCAAATTTTTATTGTTTGAAAATTTATTTACAAAATGGTTTTTTGAGGGAGCAATTGAATGAGACCGCTGAATTATAGCTTCTTTTTTAGAATCTTGAATAGCAATTCCAAAAGAAATTGATTCAGATCTTCTTTTGTCCTGAAAAATGATTTTTGATTGTTTCACCGGAAAATTTGCCGGTTTGATGTTCATTATTGACATTTTTTCTTGATCCGTATTCATCTTAATTTTTCGAATTTTCTAAAAATTAATAAAACGTTCATTATTACAAGGTATACGAATATTTATACAAATTAGACAAATTTTAACGTGTTTTTGAGACAAGAGGCAATTAAATACGCGCAAATAGAAAAAACATATGAAAAAAACGTTATTTTAAGAAATGAGATTGAGAAAAAAAAAATATAAGATTTATATCCGTAATTTTTTCTTAAAAATTTATTGACTCAGGTTAAAACCGCTGCAAGCGTCTATAATTAAATAAATTTAATTATATGCCCCCGAATTAATAAATTTTTGTAATAAGAAATTTCAAAAGTCAAAAATTTTGTGTTTACAAAAAAGCTTTTTTTTCGTTAAAAATAAGGATTACAAGTCAAATTTCGGTGTTAACGTTAATAAAAAACAATTCTGTTTTTTATTAAAATAAGGAATTTCAAAGTCACAAAATTTCGGGTGTTAACCGTTAATAAAACAATTCTGTTTTTTATTAAAATAAGGAATTTCAAAAGTCAAAAATGGATTTATCTGGTTATGAATCGAAAAAACACTAATCACTTGATCCTTGTAAAGATTCTGGAATGCAATCTGGTTGGTATTTATGTTTTCTAGTATCAAAAATTTCATCATTTTGGAGTGTTCCGTTCGAAATATTAATGAGGTGAGAATTAGTGATGTTTCGATTCATAACCAGATTTTCAACAAACTGTAAATCGTGTCCCTCTTCCGCCTGAGATTCATCGAATTCATATGCCATTTGATGAATTGTAGTCAAAGGCAATTCAGAAAGGCCTCCATTTTTTAAGGTTGTACTATTACAAGGAGACCAATCTAAACTGGTTTTGATGTAATTAACCAGATTGCCTCTTGTCTTCATTGTGGCATATGAATCTCGAAGCGGAAGATGTTGCAGTTGTTTGTGGGGGAAATTTAAAGAAGCTGATAATCCCAAAAATTTATGAAACATCGCCAACGCGTTATCGATATCCCCATTCGAGAGAATTGATGTAGAAATTAAATTTGGGGTTGCTCTTCCCCAGAACATCATATTAATGTGATCTCTTTGTAATTTAGAAAAATTTCGAGCTTTTTGATTTTCCAAAAAACTACACCAATTTCTCTCGATCGATTTTGTAGCTGCTAACAATATGTCATGCGAACGGTTATATTTTTCAATGGAATCTCTCGTTGTATCACGAGTTTTATCATAATACCTTTTCTCTCCGTTAATAAAGAAGTTATCTTTATTGAGAGAAAAGGTATTATAAATCTTTTCTACTCTGACTACCATTAATTTTTTCGCTGACATATCGGTATTAGCTTTTCGCGTTTTTGAGTTTTTGTTAAATTCAGTTCTCACTTTATCCAGCTCGTTTTTATTATATTTTTTCACTGGTCCTACAGGTATTTGTTTAATTTCTTGAGAATAATCGTATTTAATTTCAAAATTGCAGAGGGGATTTTGCAAAATATGAAATTGTTGCCATACGATTAAAGTGGCTGCCATTTGTTCCCAATTAAATCTTTTTAAATTTTGCAATTCCATAGAAAATTTATCGGCAGTTCCCTGTGAAAAAGTTACTAATAATTTAAAAACGAGCTGAGTAAAGTGAGTTTTAAAATTGTCGCAATTTTGATTATTGATCTCCAGGATTGATTTTACTTCAGCTTCTGATTCCGCTTCTTGCAACTTGGAAATGAAGAAGTTCATCTTAAAAATTTGATTAAATTTCAAAAGTTTTTATAATTTTTTTCAAAAGAGATTTTTCAGATTTTTAGCAAAATTTTATGTTTTAAATATTTAAAAACATTTTCTTTTATCAAAGAATAAGAAATTTCAAAAGTCAAAAGATTTTTGTGTTATATTAGTAATTAAACGAACATATTATTTTTAATTGAATATGAGATTTTTTTCAAAAAATAGAAAAAATGATTATAAAAATTTTTGAAATAATTTTATAGGCATCTTTGCAAAATAATAAATAACCTTTTTAGCGATATTTCGATTGCCTTCGTCTTGAAGACAATTAGCCCAATGATGTTTGTAGGCTTCGAAAAAGGATCGTCTGATTACATTCTGCCATTCGATAAGTGCCGGTAAGATATTGCATTGCTATAATATCAATTTTTATTTATTGAATAAGTAATATTTTAACTTTTTAATTGAAAAGAAATTATTTTTTAGGCGTGATTTTAAACGTACAGATAAAAAATTTTAATCTGTCCTTATAGACAGAAATCACAGTATTTTTCATAAATTTCTAAAATCGTCGTTTTATTCGTAAATAAATTTTGAAATTTGAAAAATTGAGTAGGTTTTCACCCAAAAAACGCAAAAAAATACACTAAAACGTTTGCTTAGACAAAAGTCTATTCTAGACAAAATCGACAGTATATTCTAAAAAATAGTTTTTCATATATTTTTTAGTGCAAAATATTTTACTTATGATGATTATCGGTTAATTATTTGAAAAATTATTTTTGTTTCTCTATTTTGAATTACCGAATTGGGGAAGTTGTTATATTGAATTGGTTTCATATGCAATAAATTCGGGTCTTGTGGATCTATGTACTGGTTACACGTCTTTGCCCCGGATGACTGATGTGTACGTGTACACATATCCCTGGCGAAAAGCCATGCCAAGTGACTGAAAATTTCAGAAATGACATTTTCCGCATTTTCGCTCCAGCAATATCCTTGATTCAAAATTTCTTGGGAATTCATCAGTAGATAAGTGTTTAAGGAAACGTTTCGAACAACCTCCGTACCAGAATTTTTATTTTTAAAGTAAACAATTAATTGTGGAAAATTAATTTCTTTAATAATTCGGTAAAAACTTATAGCATAAACTTCTGTAAGTTCATGGAGGTTGCTCAAAACGAATCCCTTATCTAATACGTCGTTAGCTAGAATTAAAAAATATATATTTTTGAAAAATCTCGAGTTTTCGGCGATTTTAAAGTTAAATAATAAAGAAAAAACAAAATAATTATTTTGCTGCTAATGAATTTTGATTTAATCGTAATGAGAAATATGATTATTAAAAGACATTAAACATTTTGAAAATTTTAATGAAATTTAATATTTTTGATTCGAAATATTGTTCGTCACGTGTGTATTAAGCAGGATTCCTTGTTTAAAATTGAACCTTATTCGTCACGCCTAATAATTTCTGTGTTATTTTTAAGAAAGTGTTCCCACGTTTAATTGGTCAATATCAAAAAGGTTTAATAAATTTTTGAGTGTCAGAATTTTAGAAATAATTTAATTTTCGAAGAAATATTTTTTTAGAAAACAATTTTGATCTTCGATTTTTTAGAAAATTTAATATTGAAAAGTAAGGACAATATGGCAAAATCTTAGCTTTTTTAGGTAGACCCAAAAACTCAATTTTTTTTCAAAAATCTATATTTTTTGAACCAATAATTATTTTCTCAAAGATTAAAAAATTACCGATAATAAATTCTTCGTTGAAGCTGACTTCATTACGGCCTCTATTAACGCAGGTTGACTGATATGAATCATCGAGGATAAGATTCATATTTCGATCCTCTTTCCATTCTTCCATCGGTTTTGGGAATCGATTTGAATCTTTATTATTCGGGTATTCGGAAAATTTCGATGATCGTATATGTTTTTCGATCAAATTTTTTGTCAATTTTGGATCGATAGCCGCCGCTGATTTAAGTGAATTTTCACTTAAATCTTTTCTGCGGCATTCTGCAAAGCCGTCAGTTTTTCCTGAGTCTATATTCGTACTACCTTTATTCCTATACAATTTTTCCCGTGGATAATAAGAACCTCCTTGTGATTTTACATGATGATTCGGATGATCCATAAAAGGATCATTATCAGAAAAAGGAGGAAACTTAATTGTGAAATCTACAGGTAGTTCGAATATAGACTCATTATTTTTAACGACTTTCAGTTCATCGATTGGCGTATCCTCTATTGACAAAGAGATCAGATTCACTGACATGATTTCAATATGGTCTAAAAAATTAAAATATTAATGTTTTGCTAAATTTCTCTTTTTTTCTAACAATTTTCAAGAAAAAATGGCATTTTAAATTACAGACAAACTACATAATGTAAAAATATTTCTTTAATTTATGATAAACTAAAAATTAATTTTAACGAAATTTTCTTTGAAAATTGTTAGGTTTTTTTGAAAAAGTTTTCTCTTTTTAAAAATGACTCTCAATTTTGCTTTTATAGTTTTGAAAAATTTTTCGTATTTCTTCATTCAGAATCAAGAAAAATCATACGAAAAATTGTACAAAAAAATAATTAAAAATAAATCTAGAAATTATTTAATAACTTCTAGTCAAAAATTATTGACAGACTGAATTTATTTACAGAAATATTATTTTCTAAGAAAATAAGATGGTTTGGTCGGTGGGGGGTGCATGATTTGACACCTTCAAACTGATGCGTCATTCTAATCAAGTTATATCCGGAAAATTTTCAGTTTTAAGCAATAACTAGACCCGTTTTAAAAACTGTTTTCTTAATTTTCCTATCCATAAAATACCATTGTCTATTGCGTATAGTTACATGTTTAGGGTGAAATTTGTTTAATAATGCCTGTGTCCACCTAAAATTGTTCCTTGATCTAAAAACAAAGAAAACTGAAATATTTTTTGGTTTACCATTCATTAAATATAAGATATTATTTCGGTATTTTGGAGATAATTCATTTATTATCAATTTTGAGACTTTTTCTTTAATCAAAATGTCCCAAAATTTAAATTTTTGAATATGGCATGAAAAACCGTATTTTGAATAATGTTTTTTATTCAAAGATTTAAATTTTGGGCATTTTTCCCATTTATTTTCCGATCCGAACAATACAAAAACATTTTCAGGTGTCAAATCATTTGCTTTGAAGAATTCTGCAGTTGGAAGTGGATGTGAGGGCAACGATTTTGGAACTTTTTTGGATATGAACTGTAAGTTAATGATTATTTTTAATTTATTAAATAAATGAACTTTGAGGGAAAAAAGCAATTTTAAAATTTTTAAATCTTCCTTATCGAAGTTTAATAATTCTTTCATATCCCTAAAAATAACGCAAATTTTTATAATTTTCGTTAATTTTTCTTCAGATTTTTTAAATTTAGGATGAGTGAATTTAAAATCTAGCTCATCAATTATTTCGATGTCTTTTTTAATTTTTTGTATCAAAATTTCAAAATTTTTCTCGTTTTCTATTTTAAAAACGTTTGACGTTATCGATAATGATTCATTTATTTTAAAAATATTGAAAATATTTTGAACGTTTAAACGAGAATCATCTGGTTTGTGAGAATTTAAAAAATCTGAAGTATTTAAATGAAAGAAATAAAACTTCGATAAGGGCGATTGATTTCTTTCGATGATGAATTTTAAATCTGGCAAGATCTCAAAAATATTTTTTATGACTAGTTTTGATAAATAAATGTTTTTCGATAAGAAAGGATAGCGACAAAATAAATCGATTGGTAGAATTTCGATATCTAATTGAAATTGCCTATTTACCCATTGAATTTTTCCCATAATTTGTTGGAAATTTTTATGTGTTATTTTAGCGTTAAAAATAAGATTTTTTTCCAGAACTGAAAAACTTTCAAAAAGTGAAAATTTACGATCAATTTTATAATTTAAGATTTTATTTATAAAAACTTTATTGCCTTGGCAAAACATTTTAATTATTTGAATTTTAATATCCATAATGCACTTTTGTTTTACTCTAAAGTATACATTATTTTTTTGAATATTGTATTCAAATCCTAAATATTCGATATTATCAGTGGGTTTTAAAATACTTTTTTGAACATTCATAGTTATCCCTAGTTTTATAAGTAAATTACATATCAATTTTATGCAAGGGTGAAAATCATTAAATTGTATATTGTATTTAGCTATCGTACCCATTTTTGTTAATATTATCTGGTCGTCTATCCAGGATAGATGGCACTCAATAAAATCATTTAAATTATGTTTAGTTAAGATTTCATGAAGTTCGAAGCAAAAAAGTTGTTGGAATATTTCATTAAAACTTGGACTATTCACCAGACCAAAAACTGGAACTGTGAAAGTAAGTATTAAATTTAGCCATCTAAAACTTAAATAAGGCATACAAAAAGGACCTAAAAATGCTAAATAATAGGACTTTTTATTGTCGATACTGATAGCAGAATCGAAAGCGTATAAAGATTGAGAAAGTTCTTCTCCGGTAACCAAGGGAAAAGTAATAATATCTGTTGCTGAGTTTAATATATTTTGATCTAGACAAATTCGAAGTCTCATTTTATTTCCCTTGATTACCGGATCAAATCTTAATTCTTCAACCACATGTAACGGGCTAATAGTTTGGCAATATTCTAAAACTTTTTTGTCTCGAAAATCTCCTAAAACTGTAACAGCTTTACACGCCAATAAATCTATTATATTTTTATTAACTTCTTCAGCATGAAGGACCATTTTATTCCTTATTTTTAGGTTATGAGCTTTTAACCATGGCCCTGAAAAATAGCATTTATTTTTAACTATTTCAGAATTCCTTATCCAAGGAGTGATAGAAGAATCTTTATTTTTATTCCAGAAAATTTCTGTATTAGACGAAAAATAAGATTTATTAATTTTTTCAGAATTAATGTGATTTTTAAAATCATATTTTTGTTCAATGATTTTTTTGGATAAGGAATAATCAAATAGTTTTTCCTTATGCTTGTCTATTAAAGGAATAATATGGTCCTTCATAGCTGAAGCTCTACCAGAGGAAAATTGAGTGGCCGAAAAGCACGGGATTTCGTGCTTTTTAATTTTTGAAATTTGACTGGTTTGATATGGAATTGATTTTTTAATCCATGAGTCTAGAACAGATTTTTCTGGGTTTAAAAAATCGTCATTAATTTCAACGGCAAATTTTTTCTCAAATTCAGTAAACTTGAAATCCTCTATAAATTCTTTTTGGATTTTATCAGAATTTAAAAATCGAGGAAATCTCGTTTTTTCATAAGTAGGTCCCTCAGTACATTGGACCAATTGTAAATCTTTCATTTCAGATTTGATGGTCCAATCTGGATGGTATTGGATTTTTCTTGCCAAAAGAACTGCCAGAACCTCCAATTTTCTAAAGAATANTGAAAATCAGTCCAGCTCAACCCAGAAAAATCAAGATTACTTAATTTTCTCTGGCAACTGGCACTCAATTTTTTTTCGACTAGCTACTTCAGTGTTAGGGCTAAAAGACCTCTCAATGCTAGGGTGTATGTGGTCTCAAATTTTCAAAATAATTTTTGATTGAAAATTTTTTTTATCGAAAATCATGATTTTTGGTCATTTATAGTCATTTTTGGAAAAAATTGTAAGAAGGTTTTTTCTCCCAAATTCACTTATCTATCGATCCCATAGGTCGATTGGGTCATTTGAAGACCTTCAAAATCCTCCTTTCTCAGGTTCACCCATCCTAACTGTAATACAGTAAAAATTTTCGAACAAAACGCACAAACGTCAATTATCCAAATAGTCGATCTATCACTTTGAAAATTTTTATTTTCACATGATTAAGGGTCCTAAATTGCGATTAAAGGCCATTGCACCACGGATGGTGCAAAAGACACTACGGGAGTTAAAAAACTTGGGAGAAAATTCTCTACAACATAGGTGTATCAAAAAGTATTATACGTGAAGCTGAGATATCGTCGCCCACATTCTTAATGATTTTAATTTGTAATGATTGTTTATTGTGGGTTCAAAAATAAAAATCTTAAATTAATCAGGTGATTGAACCGGTGATGGCATTCAGAAGGAAATTCTGACGCGTGACTCTAGAACTCCACTCGAGGACTCACCCGAGAACAAAAATCACAAAGCAATTTGACAAAGCAATATAACCGCTGCAAAGCCGGAACATTTTTTTAATCCGTTAGCAGAGTGATAGGGAATAAGGGCAGAATTATAGATTTCTATATTGGTGATTAGAGAAAAAATCTACTTCCTCATGCGTAGTTTCACGGCTGTTCAAATTTTAAGATTTAAATGTAATTTGAAAATTTGAGGAGCGAAAATTACGATTAAAATGTCGAATTTTAATGATAATACTATTAGGAATCATTTATTAAAAATACTCGCACTAAAAAAAACTATATGACGATGATTTTAAATAAATCGAAAGCGTATGAAAATGTAGTTTTACTTTAAATAATGCATATAATATATCTCGCCAACAATCAAACAACATGTACTACCCACTCAGAGGGCACCGACGTTTTACGCAAACGATTCGTCATCTTTTCCTATCATGTTGAAGGGAAAGCCGATCAGAGCCCCCCATTAATTCCACGCTAGTCGCGGTGCCCTCTGAGTGGGTAGTATTTGGAAATATAAAACTTATATATTTCAAAATAGTCTTTTTACAACCTTTCAAATTAATTTTTTCTCTTCAGGCAATAAGTGAGAAACAGGATTTTGCAAAATTTCTGAAAGCCCGTTTTGCCAAATTACTGTGTTTTTTTTGTCAACTTTTCGATCAAAAAATTATTTCTGTTTATCACTCATTTCCTAAAGATGATATAAATTAGAAACGCTGCAAATACTATTTTCTAATAGCAAATACTAAAGAGCTAAGTTAGGGCTTTATACAGTACTATAAAGTTTATAGTATTTTATAATTTGTGCCTCATTATTTATGACTCATAAACCCCAATACAATTTTTCAACGTCCCAACGTCGTGCACAATGACTCACATAAAACAAATAAATACAAAAATACGCTTAACCTCAACTCATCTGTAGTACAGATTCTGTACCTATTCCTAGGAATTCATTCGGAATTAAAGTCATAAATAAAATTTTTTTAATTCCAAAATCGATTTTAGTCAATAGTACCAGTATTTGGAAATTATAAGGATGGAAGTTTTTTTTCGAAAAACGCATCAGATATTATATTTGGGATAACCTGCGCAATTTGTCGAAAAATTGAGGCCTCATCCTGATCAGTTAATAACACAGCTTAGAGATATGTAGGCGTGAGTTACTAAAACGAGTTTAACCAATTAGGATTAATTTTGTGAGTTTGAAAATGAGTTTAATTGGTCGAACTAGTCAGACTCTAAGGGGGAATGCGACTCGCATTATGCGAGTCGTCCAGTGTGACGCGGCACTTTATGCATAGTATTAAAGTTTAATAATTAAACAATAATCGTAAACAAATTAAATCGCTCACAAAATCATCAGGCAAGTCCAAACACGCCATAAAACGATACAAACTCGCCAGTAACACAAAAACGTGCGATAATCATTTGTATTTAAACGTTTATTTATATTACTAAATACGTCGTGAGGATAAACTTCAAAAGTTTTTCAGACTTTTTTCTCATTACAGCATAGCCCAAAAAACATCACGTGACCGTATAATCGAGAAATAAGATTGAGAACATGACATAAACCAAATCTTATTTCTTTGAAAATAAGGTCACGTGACGTTTTTGAACAATGTTGTGATGTGAAAAGATCTTAGATTTCGTTAATAATTTTCTAAATTTTTCTCGACGAAATTAGAGTACTTTTTGATAAAACATAGTACCCTGATGCAAGGTACACCTTGAACTTTGACCGGTCATTGTGGTTGACCGGGTGGTCATTGTGCCCTAAATCAAAAAGGTTGAAATTTTATCAGCTTTTTCTCCTGATTGCAGAAAAAAAGTGCGCTAGCTCCTAATTTGCAACTTTTACAGCTGGCTAAAGTTAGTCATGAAAATTTGACCTTATAATCATTTTTTTGAAAAAAATTTTAAAAACGAAAAAAATCCTACGTCTCAAAATGACCAGATAAAAATTCTCTACAAGATAGCTTAAAAGCATTGATACCCGTTTTTGAGTTTTGAAATTCCTTATTTTAAATCGTCTTTATAGAGTGGTCATTTTTAACTCCTTTCGGTAGCTGGAACCAATCGTTTACTCTTCAAACTAATTTAGCCAAACTAAGGCCCGATTAGTCATATATTTTTCGACACAAAAAAACTATTTCTGCTTATAATTTTCGATTTTTTCTCACTCTGAAGATGCAAAACGCGAAACATGTCAAATAAAATACAATTTTTAAATTGAAATAAATATATAATTATTACGTCTCAAACAACTAAAACAACTCTTGAAACCAAATTGAACTTGGCTTCGATATTTTTATAATATTTCAAAGATTTCAAAAATTTTTCACATTTATTTATCCGAAATAAGGATTTAAGCCTACTCAATGTTGTTTCATGCTGACTATGAGCTACGGTAGAAGATGATAAGGTGCTAAGATTGAGAAGCAATTGACAAATCAAAATATGGGAAAGTTTCTACCCAGGCCCTGGGTCCCAGGGGCAAATTCAGAGATTATGCCACCCAAAAAACAGCAGAAAAAGACCACAAAGACCAAGAAACCGAAGCAAAAGACTAAAAACACAGTTATAGATGAAAAGGTCGAAGATACACGCCCTAAATTTGTGGATGAACTTGACGAATTAAATTATGAGCTCAAAAAAGCTCAAGAGTATACAAATAATGGAGTCTCAAATTTAGAAATTATGGAAGTAGTTGGAAAGGGAAGGCTTTGGTCTCACAAAAACGACAAGATAGGTTATGAATTATAATGACCTTGAGATAATGCTACAATTTAATTTTTAAAATAAAATTTATAAATGTAGAATAAGAGTGTTATTATAAGACGTTCAAAATAATATTTTACTGTAAAAATTGTCTTTCCTGATGACGGTAAAACATTTCTCATCGATACATATGATATATGAAAGATCTATCCTTGATCTCGCGATTCCATTTGACAGTTCAGTACCACTCCCACCAACCATCTGGCTAACCGCGGTTAAACACGAGTCCCCCAGCTTTTTTTCAAAGAAATAAGGATCCTAGAGCTTATATCGGAAAGTTTTGAAATTTGGTGAGAATAGGGGAATTGTCTGAATTTAAGTGAATGGGAGCTGTTTTTTTCGATTTTTGCCTCAGGGGTCAGCAAACTGGTTGATTGTGCCGAAAAAGGGTGTTTTTTCGACGTTTTGATATTAGGATTTTTCTGTGGAAATGACAGAAACGTCATTTTCGGAATGTAACAAGCCCAAGGGTTGAGAAACATCGAATGGGAAGTACTTTTTTTTAATTTCGGCCTGATTGGCTGTACATCGACAAAAAAGTGCGCGAAATCGACAATTTTGAATATAAAAGTGAGAATTGGGAAAGATAAATGCTACCAAAAGATTCCTTGGGTACGATTTGATGGAAACGATATTAGCAACTATGGTCTCATTTTCAACACAGCGGATTCTAGAACAAAATTAGAGTTTTTTTTATAAATATTACGTTTTGATCTCTAGCACCCTGTGTTCAAAATCAGACCATAGTTGCTTATATCGTTTACAGCAAATCGTATCAAAGGAATCCTTATTTGTTTGAAAAAAGCTGAAGGACTCGTATTTAACCGCGGTAAACCAGATGATTGGTTGGAGTGGTACTGAACTGTCAAATAGAATCGCGAGATCAAGGATTGATCTTTTATATAAATTGATGAGAAATGTTCTACCGTCATCAGTTTAGCCGTACCAAGCGTCCAAAATGTCAAACATCACTAACACCACCCCCTTAAAACATATTCGCATAATCAGTCTGCACATTTTCTGATATCTTAATTCAATTCAGAGCACAATTATTTTCTCTAACTATTGCTCCGTAATCTAGCCATGAGGCAGTCACGAATTATATTCACATACGTATTCGGAAAGCTTTAGGATGACGGAAAATTTTTTTTGAAGGACTTTTTAAATGTTCAACAAATTGTTAATCGATTTTGTAAAAACTACTGAATATCAAAGTATATCAATGAGTATCTTCAATTTCGAGCATAATCGACGATTATTAATCGTAGTAAATTTGTCCGCCGAGCGTATTTATTAGATATACTGAAGTATGGCCCAGTTTTCCCCGATCCCTGGCCTCCAAATGTTCCACCTACGCTGTGGCTTAGTCACTCACCGCCTCAGAACGAGATATTATAAAAATATGAATTACAGTACTTGCTGGGGCTTTTATGCCACTTTTTTAGCCAAAATTTTTAGATAATTCGGCTTTTGAAAACGACTCATCCGATTTAAGTTTTTTGATAGCTCAAACTGAGCACAAATATCTAGTGAATAATAAAATAAAAAAGAATTGGTACGAATCGGAAGATTTTTTTTATTTTCGTCTGAGGTTACTGAAATTGTTTAATTATCAGTTTTTGTTAAAAAAATTTGGAAACAATGGTCTGATTCGGACCATTTTTTGTTAATTTTTCTTTAAATATTTGTGCTCGGTTTGCATTATCTAAAAACTCAATCGAATGAGTCGTTTTCAAAGGCCGAATTAAATAAAAATGTTGGCTGAAAAAGTAGCATAAAAGCCCCAACAAGTAGCGTAATATATATAATACATATCCCCTTAGGAAGTAGATTGTTAAATTATGGTTTGGTCTAGTACATTATGTACATTAAGTAGTACCAATGTACTAGACCAAATCATAATTTAACAATCTACTTCCTAAGGGGATATAGCAATAATATGTCACATATTATATGTGTGAATGCGCGGGTGCGAGATTTTGAGGAACTTTAGGTAGAACAAATTTGGGTTGAATTAGGAGCTGAATCATTGAATAAAATCATTTGAATGAACATTAAAAAAGTGAGCGACGGTCGAAAGGTATTTTTACAAATAAAATCTTGAATTTCCATGAAACCATTCATCAGAGGAGTAATAGCTCTAGAAGATATAGCTAAGGGGAAAGTGATTCTTCGTGACGTCCCTCTTGCTGCGGCTATTTATGGTGACGAAACTCAGCAGATACCCTTCGGATTTGAACCTGGCCTTCAACATGCTCACAGTTAGGATAAGAACAATTATGCTTTTTGAGACCTATAATATAACCTTAACCCCCTCACACCTTTTGCCTATCTAAAGGCAAAACTTTGAGCGCTTAATACGGGAAAATTGAAAGCACTTGGAACTTGATTGTTCTTTAGTCCTCGAGATTAAGGAAGACTTAAACTTTTATATTATTAAATTTAAATTTTGACTTTATGAACCCTGTAGAATAGTGACATTTAAAAAGTGACGTTTAACCTACGCAATTCATTTCTGAGAAAATGAGAGACGCCAGAACAAAAATTTATGATGGGAGAGATTTAGAATCGAATTTCCTAAAAAGTGACTTCCTCAGAAATAACCTTCAATTTTCAGTCTTTAATCTACAAGTGTTTTTCTTGAATGGAACCTAACCTACGCAATTTATCAAAATCACTTCTAAAGAAATAAAAATTTACTCAAAGACGTTAGATCAAAAACTCAAAATGGAGCAGCTTCAGAAAAGTTTTTCCCTATAAGTGAATTCCTCGGAAATAACCTACAATTCCTGGTCTCTGATCTACAGGTGTTTTTCAAAATGTCTCGGGGTGTGAGGAGGTTAAAAACATTTTATAAAGAATTCGAATGCGCGTGGTTTCAGACTTCCATGGCTCAAGTTTGCTCATCAAGTGATGCTAAAACGAAAATTTTTGTGCATTTTATAATCACTCTCCATGCTTATTTGCACACTCCATTCACCTATATTTTTATCTGCGAACTGACTATCAAATATATTTAGTTTTCAATCGGAGGATTTTTTTCTTCTCATATGGTACAGTAAATGGCTCAAAACAATTCCAAATTCAACTCGGATCGCTACGAAAATAGCTCAAACCATTCATCGGAGACTCCGATTCGGAGTTTAGTTTTTAATCAAAATAATATCAACTTTTACTTAATTATGTGCACAAACGGCGCTAGAGAGCAGTATTTTCCACTTAAACGCCCATCTTGCTCATAATTGACCTATACTTTGCAATATTTTAATTAGATAATTTGCTACGAGAAATTTTGAGGCGCTATTTTTTGAATAGTTGGGACAAAAATTTGAAGGAAAATAATTTTAAGCAAAATATATATTTGCGCACATAACTAATGCGACATAACCCCTTCGAGGTTGGAAATGACTCAAGAGATAAAAACTAACGAAAATGTTATAACTTTATAGACGATTTAAAAAATATTTATTCATACTTCCTACCCTAACCAAAGTTTTTATCCATGTGCTTTATGTTTTGCCTTTCATGTACATAAATCAAGTGTTCCTCAAGATGCTAGATATGGATCATTTTGCTCAAAAGCATGCAAGACTACGTATGAAAACCACTTTGGAAAATTGTTGAATTCAGTGAAAGCAAATCGAGCCAGAGATAAATTAAACACGATTAAGGGAGAAGTTTGAAAATTTAGGAGAGAATTATATTGAGAGTTTTAATTTCTGAAAGAAAATTTTATTTTTGGAAAAAAAAATTATTTCGAAGGAAAATCCAAGAAATTTTGTTAACTTCTCAAAGGACCATAAAGACTTAAAAGAAAATCCAGCAAAATTTATCAAAATTATCAAAACCTGCAAAGGAATTATGAGATTGCTTATCATCAAAAAAACACATCCAGATCAATGGAGACGAATTATTCAATTGGATGGGACATGTAACAATAAGGATGTTTTAGAAGATGTCAAAAGTTGGATGCCGTTTCTGCTGAGGATAGATTTTAATAAAGTTATGGAAATAGTGGCTCGTTGGCTCTATTATTGATATTATATTAAGTTATCATGAAACTACCCTAACCAGGGAAACCACTGGCTATAAACATATTGATAACGATGCGGCATCGTCGATGCCCGATTGCCAGAAAAATTCTTTTACTATTTTTTTTCAAAGCAAAAAGGGTTTTTGAAACACTTGAGCATCGTGATTGCTAATCATCAATAATAAAATTAGTTTTTGATTGGTCGATAAAAGTTGACTAATTCCCGATTTTAAACTTTCCGAAATTTGTGCAATTTCAAAAAATTAAGGACAAAAAGTAATTTGCAAAAAAATAAAATTGCGTGGGTTTTCAGATTCTCGCACTCTCTTAATTTGCTATCATTGAGACTCCCACCAATTAAAATGTTAATTCAAACGCCTACGCATTGATCATGTTTTTTTATTTCATACAGGCCTAAATTGTACGAAAGTACCAAATGGTCCGAAAGCACCCAATTGTCCGAATTTTTTGGAAAAGGGGTATCGCCGATACCGTATCGGACAATTGAGGACTCCCCCTCTACCAAGTTTTTCACGAAAACTTTTTTCAGAGAAATAAAATTTGTTTTGAGTAAATTTGTTAATAGTTGAGATTTTTGACAAAATGATCTCTAATGAAAACAAAAATGAAACTCTTGTGAAAAAGTTATATTTACAAAAACTTTGTTTCCATAAAATCTTGACCGGTGTGATATTTTATACTAATTTTTCCAATGTTCATTTATTCAAATCTATAACAGAGTATTTTGCATAGTTATTCCTGATCTTGAAATGGAGGATGTAAGAAAAACATTTTTGCTGGCGTATGTTAATTCTTGGGGATTTCACATTCCAGGTTAATTTCATGCATAATTAATAAATCTGACAATAATCTGGTTTTAGGTCCTGATCCAAACTCAAAAGGTGTTATAAATGGCGTTGGTCTGTATTATGTTGGATCAATGTTTAATCATTCATGCGACCCAAATGCAGCTTTTATAGCTAGGTATGAACATATTGTTATTAAGGGGGTGGTCGTCGCTAAATAGTTGAAAATTGGGGTTTTCGAAGGCTAATTGCCGGAATATTACAAATTGCTCGACCGAATATGATTTCTTAATATATTTGAACAAAAATCTTGCATCCGAAAAAAAATCGAATGTGACGGAAAGCTGGTCCGGTCAGAAACGACCTAACAAAACTGACGGATTTTTTTTAAATGTTTCTCCTCCCTGAGTTTTCAAGGTATAACAATCATTTATGACTTAAATTAACCGGACAGAACTTGAAAATATCACCTAGAAAGATTTTGGGAAAAGTCTAGGATTTGGATTCAGCATTATCAAAAAAACGTATTTCGATCTTATTTCAGGGGTCTCAATCAAAATGTATTCCCTGTCTAGATTTACACATTCAAAACCTACATAAATATGTACTTGATTAGGTAGCTGATTAGTCCGTGCAGATCACCTAGAAGAGTTTTGTCCAAATTTGTTTCTCTGTTTTCCAGAAATCGTGTTTTAATGTAGCAAAAATCAAGAAATTTTAGCTCATTTCATACGAAATATTTTTTAAATCATCAAAAAATGATTTCCTGACCATGTTTCAAAATAAAACGAGTACCCAAATGCTTGTAATCGTCCAAATTTGTATAAAAAAATCATTAAAATAAAATAAGAGAAATTTTTTCTTGGGCCTCATTTGGCGACGACCACCTCGTTAAAAGGGTAACGCTAGTGTTAAAATATTAGAAATTTGATAGTGATAATACATTTTATCATATTTTCACTACAGTTGACTTGTGCATCCCAAGTTGTGCTCCAATAAATCGACGTAAATTACTGTACTTTTCATTTTCGTTCAAAGTTAGCTAGAACACAATGAAAAGACTAATTTCCGATATAATTCAGGGGTAAACCTGTAAAGTTTCTCTGGTTTATACTATGGATTATGATTTTTGCAACGAATATACGGATAAGTAGAAATTGATCGAATTGTGACCGTTCGCAATACCGAATTGTATTTGTTTCATTAATCTCATAAAAAAAATTATTTCGATGTGCTAAATTTTTTTTTTCGAAATTTAAAAATCTTGATTTTGGCGTAGAAATCGTATAAGAACTAATAAAATTAATTGAATTCGTTGGTCCCCTCCGTCTTCTACAGTTTCTAATTAATAAAAAATAATTTTACCAATTCACCTTCGTTCCGAATCGTTTTTTGAGTGCTTTTTCAAAAGGCGAATTTGAGTAATCAAAGTCCAAATCAACAAAATATCATTTAAATTAATTATAATACATACATTTACAGGTGTGTCAATTACGAAAAAGAATTGGTTGCTATGAAAGATATAAAAAAAGGCGACGAACTTACCTGTGCATATATCAATTGCGAAAAAAATAGACAAGAAAGACAAAAGGAACTTAAATTTGGGTGGAATTTTGACTGTAGATGTGACCGGTAAGTATTCAATTTTAATTAAAATCACACTTTTGCTCCCGATTTTAGTTTTTGCTGAAACCTCATTGACACCGATGATTGGTGTCTATGAACTTTCAAATTTGTTAAAAACCTACGTCTTTTTGATTTCAAACTTGTCGATTGGTGCGGGTGAGTTCCAGCAAAAAGTTAAGATCAGGTGCAAAAATGTGACATGCTGTTGATATGCCAGTATAAATTGTACTTTTTGTTAATCTCGAATGAGGTTGCGCTTATCTTGTCGTTTTTTGTAATAGATAAAAATCAAATGACATAAAATATTTTGTCGGACTTCAGTGGTTCATCAAAATAGACGATGATTATTTAATTTTTGTAGCCCTTGAAAAAAAAATGCGTTCAGTACAAAATATTTCTAAAAAGTTGTCAGCCACTGCTTAAAAATGAAAAAACACGATTTTGAAATTGCCTATCTCATGCTTGAACAATGTTCAATGAACATAAGTAATTTTTATGTGACTGTTTGAGCTACCGGTTATACCGGCGTCAAAAGTAGTTTATTGCTATAAGTAAAAGTGTTGCTTATAAGTAATTTTAAAAAAGGGTTTTCATTTTTGAGCAGTAGGTGACAACTTTTTCAAAGGTTTTTTGCACTGAACATAATATTTTTTCAAGCGCCACAATTTAAAAATAATCTTCAAAATGTTCAGCAAAAATTTTTACTCCTTTTTATCAGAATGCTAAACTGTTTCGGAACTTTTGAGAATAGCCATTTGGTAGATCTATCCTTAATCTACAAAAATAATTTTTGGCTGACCCTGGTGACCACCATGCGGCGAGTTCTAGAACAACCTAATCAAATTTAAAATCCCTAAGGCTCTTAAAGCTCGCATACCATTCTACTCAAACTTGGCATGAACCACAGAAACAATAATGCTCGTTATTTGTCGGAAACAAATTTTTGAGTTTCGGACAGTATTTTCTAGAACTGCCAAAAACCGCCTAATTTTAAGGTTTTCGCTCTTCAAAAGCCTAAGGGTCCGAAGTTAAATTTCAGAATGCAGTATAAATTTGATAAAAGACGAAGAAATATGTTTCGGGTTTTTAGTCGGAAACAGAATTTTGAAAGTTTTTGCTCAATTCTAGAAAATCCCATTTTAGTAAACCGGAAGTGAAAACTCAAAAATAAAAGTCGTCGGAAAATCTTCTTACATCTTTTCGATATTTTGAGGTTATCTGGTCGAAAATTGGGTTTCAATGTTTTCCAAAAAAAAATACTCAGAAAAATTCTCGAAAAAAGAAAATTTCGAACTTTTTTTGGATTTTTTTGTTTTTTTCAATAAGTTTATGCTTTCTGAGTGTTCCTTAGCAATTTCGTGTATTTTTACACCCCAAAGTAACCTAAAAAGAGTGCGACCGCTACTCCCAAGGGAGTCGGTGCTATTTGACAGATACGGATATGAGCTCTTGATGAAAAACTTTTTACTGGGTTTATATATTCTCCTCAATACATGTATACCATCAAAGTAATGTTTCATAATCTAGGCAACTTTTGTAACTACAGAATTTTCGTATTATTGCTGTTTTAGAAAATTTTGAGTTTGAATTTAACTTTTCGAATTTGTCAAATTTTGAGAATTTTTTTAAAAAAGTTCCGAACATAATACAAAAATACCCTATTTTTTGTTCAATTATTTGTTTCAAATCAACGAAAAACACTCTTTAAAATGGCCACTTTAACTTTCCGCGTAGGTGACCACATATTTTTTATATGCTCTTTGAAAAATCATATGACATGGTTTTGTGATTTTTAGTCAAAAATATTTGGAAATATTTTGAAAATTTTCCTCATTTCTTGTTCAAAAACTTTCAAACTTGTTTTCTGAAATCACCGGCTAAAAACATTCAGGATGTCACCTTTTTATTTTTTTCAAATATTTCCTCGTTTTGTTTTTCGCTCTTGGTCATACTCTGAATCATAATTTTTGCAACGAAACTACAGTTTGAGAGAAATAGTTTTCGAGGTCAAACTAATCAAAAATAAAAAAATTATTTTACTTAAACTTGCCAAATTTTTAAGTCATCCCGACCACCGAATTCAATTTATATCATTCATCTCATGAAAAAAAAATATTTCTTACGATGTGCGAAAATTCGTTTTTTTCGAATTTTTTGGAAATTTTAAATTTTCGATTTTGACGTAGAAATAGTATGAAAACTAATAAAATAAATTGAATTCGGTGGTCGGGACTAATTAATTTCCGGTTACTAATTAATAAAAATAATGAAATTATTTTACCTCAATTTTGACGCCTTCAACCTAAATCTCCCGCTTTTGAGTGTGTTTTTAAAAGGCGATTTATAAAGTAAAAATTATAGATCTTAAAAAAATCTGATTATACGAAGTAAGCTCAAAGGTAGCACCTTACATTTTAAAACAATTTTATTTAAAAATTCCGAAGTGGCTAAAAGTTTATCATCATGAGAAAGAAAATTTACAAAGTGCAAATCTGTTAAAGTAGTACCTTTATTAAGCAGTATTTTTAAAACTGAAGTTTTCTTTATAGGCTTGTAGGATATAAATTTGCTTGAGTGTATATCTTCGAATAATCGATATTTATGATGACACAGTAATTGATCATCTGAGATTTGTGATCTTGAATTGTGGCACAAATGATTAAATTAAGAGATACGGTGTTTGTGACGGAACTTTGTTAATGTCGACTAGACTAGGGTGGGAAATGCGATTTTCGACTAGTCTCAAATAATTTTTTCTCAACACCTGTCACTAGACCCTCTGACAAAAAAATGAGGCTTGAAAAATAACTTAATTGTTATAAAATGTAGAAAACAAAGGGCTGATCAATCATTTTAGTTAACTATCTGAAAGATACAAATTACTGCTTTGAAAGCATTTTTCACGGCTATTCAGCGTTCCCCTTTTAAAATCCAAATGACGAAGTAATCGCTTGTTATAAATGAAGAGTTTAAATCTTAAAATTCAGGTGTAATGACGAAAAGCTTGGAAATCAAGACGATCGTGCAGCTTATGAAAAATCATACAAGGCAGGATTTTTCATTTATTTTTCAGATTGTCAGTTCATTTGTATCCGAACGAAAATAAGTGGCTTATTTATAAACGGCATCAGTCGATATTGTATTTATATTTTCCTCAGTTTAACCCACTTTTGAGTAATTTCAATTTCGTAAAGTTGAGGTAATTATGACTCATTTTATTTTAAGAAGCGATTCTCTCAAAATAAGAGTAGAAAATATTTTGCTCGTGCAGGTAATATCTTCGTTATGGATTTTGATGCCCGTGACGGGCAGCCCGTTAATAATAAAAAAAAATGTAGCTTTTTTCTATCAGGATGATTATATGGAAAATTTTTCTGATTCAGGAATATATACAAAATTTGTATAAAACAAAATTATCGGAAAAAGAATGACCCATTCTTTTGAAACCTGATATTTTTTCTGTGAAATTCGAAATTTTAAAAAACCCTTTTTTAAGAAATCAAAATTAAAAAGTCCTTGAAATCATATATCGGGGAGAAATTTGGGTTAATATCACTTATTTCTGTGATGCGCTGATTGAATATCGTTTTGAACGATTCGTTCATCTAAAAATGAGTATATTTCTGTCGACGGGCATCATAATACATTTGATATGTCCAAGCCGATTAGCATGTAATAAACTGCTGTTAAATCCATACAGGCTCAATTGAATTTCGCAACCAATACCGAGCGTACAAACGAAAAGATGGCGCGACAACGACGTACTGTAGCCGCTTTTTATTCCGAATTATCATAGTTCATCGGAGCTTGATATTAGGTTTATTTACATTGTATAAATTACAGTATATATTAATATGAATTTAGAATTTTAATATGAACTTTTAGCGAAAAAAGAACTGAAAAATCTACTTTTATCATCGAAAATTAATTTTGTGTCAAGTCTGAAAGCATTGTTTCGGCAGTTGTGGGTTTTGAATATAGAATTATCCTGACGGATCTATTAGAATATCTACAAAAATACAACCACGTTGCGGCCACTTTTGACAAGTCTTATTCATTAACCGAAACAATGCTTTCAGTCTTGCCAAAAATAAATTTAACTCGTAGAGTCACCAACTAAATGGTACAATGAACTCGGTGCGCGGCGATCCGCTGCGCAAACTATTACTCGTCGTTTCCTATCATTTTGTAAGGAAAGCCAATCAGATACGCGTATTTTTCCACGCTTATAGTGATGGGCCCCGAGGGGATTGTAGTTGGCAAACTCTGTTTTTATTGATCATTTAACTATAATTCTAAAACTTTTACGGCGACGTTACGGGTCAAGACTTTAACTCGTAGACTCGATTTCCGGCAAGTAGTCGCCATTTACCATTTAATCGCATTTTACGACGCTTAATCATTAATGATAAGATCAGTTATCAATTAACTTTAAGACAAAATGACGTTTGTGCGTTTTTTTTGTTGAAAACTTTCACTGTATTACAGTACTAATTTTTTGCAAAAATTTTTGGAATCACCAAATAAAACCTATGATCGTGATCAGAAAAAAANAAAAAAATTCTAAGACTTTTTTCCATTACACCATAGCCCAAAAATGATCACGTGACCGTATATTCAAGAAATAAGGTTGGCCAAAATAGTTTTGGTCCCAGTACACAAATAGTACTCAAATTACGCCGAAAAATTTTGAGGGCAAATAAACACAGATCACGTGATCTCATTTTTTCAAGAAATAAGGATTAATATATGACATATTCCAAACCTTAGTTTACAATTATGTCGTCACGTGATTTTAATCGAACTTTGCTGTAATAAGAAAAAAGTCTTAAAAAGTTTGAAGTTTATCAACAAATTTTTTTGACGTAATCTGAGTACTTTTCAAATTACCGTTTATTGTGTACCGTATATCAAATTATCGTAAATTTCAAAGTTCATCGTAGAGACTCGTAAGTACCCTCAAAATAATCGGAAGGGTCGACTTACTGATGAAAATATTAGCAACTATGGATAAATTATGTACTGAAAGGTCGCCAGAGAGCAACAATCCCCCCTGTAAAATTTCAAAAATTTGACCATTTTTTGCTCTCTAGTGACCTATCAGTACATAATTGACCCATAGTTGCTAATATTTTTATTAGAAAATCGACCCTTCCGATTATTTTGGAAATACTTTGAAGTTTCTACGATGAACTTGAACTTTGACCGGAAATGAACTATTTCACACCAATTTAAGAGTCATTTTACTAGAGAATTTTGTAAAAAACATGTATAATAATTTTTAGATAGAGCCATAGAAAATCATTTGAAGTTTACTATGCAGTAGTTTAAAATATAAATAAGCGTTTCAATTCATATTATTATGGCAGTTTTGTGTGTCACTGAAGGTCATTTTCGCGATTTTTTTTCTTGTCCTCATTTAATGACTTTTAATTCATCAAAAAAAAATTTCTTCCACTTGTATAGAAAATTAGCTGAATTGTATTATAAAATGATAAAAAATGTATGTTAATAATGAAACTTTGCTCATATATATGGCTCGATTTATAAGAATGGCAACTAGTTGCCGGAAATCGAGTCTGGGTACAGATTAACTTCTAAAGTCTACGAGTTAAGATTATAAAAGTGGATTTTTACAGTCAAGTTTCAGTTATTTCTGCCTTGATTTATTTAAAAAAAAATATTTATTTTTTACCTTAAATTGATTGATTCTACAATTGTAGATAAATAAAACATTAATCGTTTTAAAAGCACCTTTGCTCGTTTTTTCAGATCAAATACAAAAATTATAGTACAATCTACCACCTCTAACTGGAACACTTACCGACCTTAAAAAAGCGTTCCAGTTAGAGGAAGTGTTTCAGTTAGAGATAACCCCTATAAATAGCCCCCCCCTCTGAAAAAAGGCCTCTTTTTATGGGTAAGAAATTGATCAAACCCACTACAAGTTTCTGTTTGTTTAGATCGCTAGGCGTTTGCAAACAATTGAGTAAATTTGAAATTTAACCTAGGAGGAGATAAATTTCCATGAAAAAAGTCCAAAAACCGGATTTTGGACCGTTTTAACGTATTCTAGATTAAATATAGCATTCTATCGACAAACGTCACCTACAAAGTTTTGTATACGTAATTATACATTATGTTAAATTGGGTTTAAGTTTCTAAATAAAACCTGGAGAGATAGATTTCCGTTTGCTAGGTGGCTCTTGTGCCGCTTATGTGTGAAAGTAGTGTGTCACAAAATAAAGTTTTGACAAATCTTTTTCGAAAGTGAACGCTAGTTTACAAAAGCTGCTAATCTCGAATATCCTCGAGCGCGTGTTCGCTATTTTATCGAGAATATGTCAATTTAGGACCGGGATACCCTATTAATCATCATTAAGATATAAAATGAGTGATAAAAAACTACCAAAATATTCTGACTTAATTTTACAGAGAAACAGCAAATAAAACAGTTCAGGAGAAAAAATCTGACCAAATCCCTTCGAATTTGCCAGAAGTTTTTGAAGAAAATTTCAGAAAAATTGGCTGGTTCGATTCACCGAGTGATGAAAAAATGAAAAAGTTGGCATAAATTTGATACTGAATTCGAAAGAAAGCGATCGACTCAACTCTTGCCTCATTCGAAAATGTTATTGCTTAGGAAAATTGCTGGTCTCGATACTTCGAAATTAATTGTCAACTCACAAAATATTGAAAAAATTTTGTATCAATTCGCTATCTGAACAGATTCTAAGTACAGCCCATGATGCGATGAAGAATACACAATTCCGAGGAAATGTTTGTGTTAGAAATTCAGATTTTGACGCAATACAAGTTATTTTAGCGGTTTAGAAATTCGTAACAAGAAAAAAACAAACAACATTCTATACAAGTTTTTTTTCAAAAAAATGAGACAAACTGCCTGCTGTATTGACTTGTGTAAATATAAATTATCTATACACAAATTTCTTATTCTACCAACGATTGACCACAAATAAAGCACTTTTAATATGCAATGTAGCTTTGT
>SCLH01000104.1:93568-112686 GCA_004367855.1 Oikopleura vanhoeffeni
CGCTGCACATCGTGAAAATCGGGAAAAAAATTTTGATTGTCGGGAAATCCCCCTTTTCCGGTTAGGGAAGTCTGGGCGAATATATCCCTCCAAAAAAATTCCAAAAATTAAGTTGAAAAAATCTATTCCAATGAAGAAAAATTAAAAGTAGGGTATTTTTTTTGGTTTCGGTTTTGTGTAAGTTTTCGCAAGCTGCAACTAAAAGTTTCGCGAAAAAAAGGAAAACCGAACACATGGTGTCTCTATCACCGTTAAACATTAATAAATGTCTTAAAAGAGTGAAAATAACAATTTTATTCAATTACAAATTAATAAAGAAGGCGGTTGACACTTTGGAGCAAAATAAACAAACTTTGGCTGTTTTTTAGGATTTCAAATGTCTAAAAAGTGCATTAAACGATCAAAAACACATCAAAAAAATATATATTTGAATTCAACACAGAAAATGGATTCATAAAATGTTTCAAAATGATCGATTCTGATTTGTTCAAATTTCGATCAATGAGAATCTCGATGATCATACACTTTTATTCTTCTCATTTTATTCTAGAAAGAAGCAGAAAAAAATTATTGCGAAAGGAAATAAAATCTCACGGCTCACCATATATTTGAGGCGCTAGAGACTTTTGAGCAAAATAAACCAATTTTTGCCGTTTTTGAGAATTTGGCAGATTTCAAATGTCTAAAAAGGGCATTTCTTGACAAAAAAACATAGGACAAAAAGTATACATTTGAATTCAACACAAAAAATGGATCCATAAAATGATTCAGAATGATCGATTCTAATTGGTTCAAATTTCGACCAATGAGAATCTCAATGTTCATACAAATTTATTTTGCTCATTTTTTTCTAGAAAGATGCAAAAAAACATTTATTGTGAATGGAAACAATATCTCACCGCCCAACATATATTTGAGGCGCTAGAGGCTTTTTAGCATAATAAACCAATTTTGGCCGTTTTTGAGGATTTCAAATGTCTAAAAGGGCATTTCTTGAAGAAAACATAGGACAAAAAGTATATATTTGAATTCAAGCACAAAAAAGATCCATAAAATGATTCAAAATGATCGATTCTGATTGGTTCAAAATTCGACCGAGAATCTCAATGTTCATACAATTTATTTTCTCATTTTTTTCTGGGAAAGATGCAAAAAAAAAATTTATGGTGATTGGAAATAATATCTCACCGCCCAACATATATTCCAGGCGCTAGAGCGTACATAAGGTTTAAACATAGGATTTGGCCACCTTGTGGTCAAAATTAAAATTTTCCAAAATGCAATTTTTTGTTTGTTATCAAATTCCCCACATAGAAAGCTTAATCCCGACGCTCTAGCATGTAAAAAAAATGAGCTGGATCTGACTGCGGACACACTACGCTGCGCTTCATTTTTTTACTACATGTATGTAAATTTTTCACATGATAAAATATGTGAATTAATATTTGAATAACAATAAGACATTTGGTCTTATCTAATGCGGGTTTTTGAGCAAAGTCCTATATCAATTACGAAGCCTCCTGGTCGTTTTTTGCTAGATTTATAAGCAAAATTTTTAAATAATTCGGCGTTTGAAAACGACTGACCCGATCAAGTCTTTAGATAGCTCAAACTGAGCACAACTATCTAAATGAATCCAAACTTGACCATTATCTCCAATTTTATGAACAAAACTGATAATAAAACAATTTCAGTAATCTCCGAAAAAAATCTAAAAAATAGTCCGATTCGAACCAATTTTTTTAATTTTATAATCCACTTTTTGGTCAGTTTGAGCTATCCAAGAATTTCGTAGGATAAGTCGTAATCAAACGCCGAATTAATTCAAATTTTTAACTAACAATATAGGAAAAAACAACCAGAAGGCTACGTAAAAGATATATTGCGTTTCACAATTTTGTCTAAAAAGTAAAGATTGACTTAAGAAAAAAATGGAATATCTCGCAAGAAAACATTTTTGAAAGACAAAAATAAATTTTTAATCTTCACTTTCACCATGAACAAGTGAATTTTACATTTTTCTGATACTGTTTTGGAAAAACAATATAAATTTTTCGCTGGCTCCATTTTAAAACTTAGCTTGTCAGTTAGCTTATTTTTCCTATCCATAGGTTTTTTATTCAGCTTTCGTTAACTTCTCCAAAATCTGTCCTTACTGTCCAAATCGTTTAGTTCAACAAGTTGACCATTAAAAATTTGAATTAAAAGTAAAAAAAAAACTACCAGACTCGAAATAAATCAATTTATAATTTTCGAAAGACGTAAAAGCCCTCCAGAATGCACTATATTATAATACAAAAACATGAGTCGATGGCCTTAAGACTAAAGGCATAATCTTTCATAAGTCGTTTGTTATCAATATAAACTCTAAATGAGTTTGACATTTTGAACAGATGTTGACGATATTTGTAAGATTTGATCGAATTTATAAAGATAATTGTACTAAATAGATTTACAAGAATCGTTCTGAGAATCGAAATACTGTATTTCTTGATGTTAGAAAGGTAATCCATGTTCACATTCGTTTTATCCTCGGCCTAATGTGAAAGTTTTTTTATTAAATTCGATATGACAAAATGTTTCACGTTAGTATACTTGATATCAAACAAATTCGAGCTCATCAGAGGATGATGACCTTACTTAATTAGAAATTATTTTTTCTGTGCATTTTTCACGCTTACCCCCTGTTTATGTTTTTGAGGGAGTGGCCGAGGCGACCTTTTAAAAGTCTTTCGGATGGATAAATTTGAAAAATGAAAATATTTTTGAGTGAAATCGTATGCGAGCTCTAGGAGGAGTAGAACTTTTAAATTTGGATAAGGTGTTTAAGAACTCGCTGCATGGTGGTCATCAGGGTCGGCCAAAAATTACTCTGATTAATTATTTTTGTAGATTAGGGATAAATCTACCAAATGGCGTACCTCAAAAGTTTCGACGCAGTTTTATATTCTGATAAAGTGGAGTACAAAGGTACATTTTCACAACCGCTTCCTCCTTTAAAGTTAAAATATGACGCCGAAACTGAAAGTAAACTTTAGGTTTAACCCAGGGGGTAAGCGTGAAAAAATGCACAGAAAAAAATAATTTCTAATAAAGTAAGGTCATCATCCTCTGATGAGCTCGAATTTGTTTGATATCAAGTATACTAACGTGAAACATTCTGTCATATCGAATTGAATAAAAAAACTTTCACATTAGGCTGTAGGCTATAGGCTATAAGGCTTTAGGATTTTGATGTCTAAATCTGAACTTGGCAATTCATTATTGCAACGTTGGTTTTTAATGGGAGTTTGAAATGAAGAAAATTTTATGACAGTCACCCAAATTATTCAAGTTAGTTACTTGAAATATGATAATGATATTATTAGACTTTAATTATTCAAAACTTGATTGACAGACTTGAAGTAACTGTCATAAAATTTTCCTATTAACTAAGAAAATAGTTCTTCAAAAGAAAACATATTTCAAGGCAAGGGATCATATTAGGGGGACCCTACTATTAATGGCCAACCAGGGGTCAGTTTAATTAGATCGAATCGGTTGGTTCGGAAAAATCGATCCGATTCAATTTCTTTGAGAAGCCTACCTTATTTCTTTGGTGGATCAAGCGATCTCATCCAAAAATTTTCCAAATTTGCTGAGTCGCACTGCCGACCCCTGCATCCGACTCTATAAACCAAATGACCATACAATGTAACTTAGAAGAATGGCACACCAAATTTTGGTACAAAGTCCTTTGCAAATCAATACAAATTGTTAATGCCCGCGAGTTTATTAGAAGGGCAAGTTTTCGGGAAACAAATTATAAATGACTGCGAGTTTACCTGATAACTGACCATTTTTAAATAAACTCGCGAGCAAACAAATTTCCTAGAAATGTTTGGCCGCCAGTTTTTTGTTATTTGTTTTCCCGTGAGTAATTGAAACATACGGGGGCACAGAATGCTTGCGAGTTGTGCAGCCAACGATTAAACAAGACAAAACGCCGACAAATCCTAATGGTTCGTCTATAAAGGATATACGGTATTTCATATACATATTCGGCTCCAGAAAAGTCAAAAACTGTTTTTTAACGGGTACCCCCTTAATTAAGGCCCAATTAAGAAGTATTAATCAAAATGCATCTATTCTCTGAATTTTCAAGATACAAAAATTAAAACCACATTAATGTGAAGGTTAACATTTTGCGGTTTAAGCTTGTGCGGTTCATAAATTTATGTGGTGTTTTTTCCTTCAGCAACTTTTTTGATTTATCAGAGTTTTAAGAGTGCTAAAAACTAATATTTTTTTCAATTATAGTCTATACACCAACTTGAAACTATAAAAGATTGACAGCACGCGCTCAATCATTTGTAGGATTTGTTACTTTCAATATTTTCGCTTTAATCAAAATCATTTTTCATATTATACAATAAGTGAGATCGAAAAATTTTTACGAAATCGATTTTTTTTTTCATTTTTAAGAACGAACTTAACGTAAACTAATTATTGCTTGCCAATCAGATGGTCAGCAGTTTTGTTTTTGTGTTATTTTGAACGTTCCGATTAATTTGGATAATATCTGCTCAAGTTTTTTGCTGCTGAAGAGAAAATGTGCATTTTCAAAGTCGATCTCGTAAAACGCTACACGAGTTTGTGACTAACTTTTAACAATTTGGGATTCTTAAAAATTATAAAAAGTGTTCACAGAACAATATTGTTCATTTCATTTTTACTCTTGATTCTGACAATAACAAGTTATAGACAGCTTAAGGGTGTGGATGTCGCAGATTTTGACAGTTTACGAAGCTATTTTTGGATAAACTAGCAAAGCTGATATCCCAAAAACTTCTGCATCTTGAAGAACAACTCTTCACGGTGATTTGTAATTTGACAGTAATCTGATACAATCCCACCTACGCCTACACCTACGCTTTTAAAAAGCCTCCTAAAAAAACACTCAATACGCATTTTCTCCTTCAATTTTTACCATTTTCAATCACTTTTTTTGTGTCAGGCTCAAGAGAAGCCTCACACACAATTAAAAAGTGCCTTTTCCTCGGAATTTTGCTTTTGGCGGCCAAAAAACGAAAACAGCAATTATTGATTAATTTATGATTTAAATTAAAAGTACGCTAATTTTTTTTCTTTTGACGCTACCAAGTTGAAAATTGCACCAAAATCCTTAAAAGTGTTTGAAATAACGAAAAAACTTATTTTGACGCATCTTGTCAAATAAATTTTTGGTTTCTAAATTTTGTCAAAATTCAAAATAAACAGAAAAGTTCACATGGTCCCCAAGAGACGCCAAATCAAAATTTCGAGAAAAACTCTTTAATGAATCGTGAAACAAGTCATGTGCTTTCAGATGCAGTATTAGTCGAAACTGTATCTCTTAAACTGGTGGAGGAGATAATTTTTGCCTGAGCCTCCAAAACTGAGCATTTCAAAAATTTAGGCTGAAAATGAAAAGTTGACATGGCTCCCAAGAGACGCCAAATCAAAATTTCGAAAAAAACTCTCCAATAAATTGTCAGACAACTTTTGCCTGAGCCTCCCAAACTGACCAATTCAAAATTTTGCTTTTTGTTTTATCGGTTTTTTTTCCGCCAAAGACAAAATTCCGAGTAATAGACAATAATGCATTGAGTGTGAGGCTCCTTTGAAGCCTAAAAAATGATAAATAAATGGTAAAAATTGACGGATAAAATGCGTATTTAGCGATTTTTTTAGGACGCTTTTAAAAGCGTAGGTGTCGGCGTAGGTGGGATTGTATCAGATTACTGTTGAATCACAATTCACCGTGAAGAGTCGTTCTTTAAGATGCACAAGTTTTTGGATATCAGCTTTGCTAGTTTATCCAAAAATAGCTTCGTAAACTGTCAAAATCAGCGACACCCACACCCTTAAAGGTGGTTATTTAAAAATGTTTATTTTTCCCTATAAGAGCAGATTATTGCACTTTTTTCAATTATTTTCGACTGATTATGGTAATAAAGTACAACTGTGGACAATGTTTGATTGCTCAAATTCACTTTTCAATTATTTAATTTTTTCATGGGATACTTGAAGTTAAAAATTCAGAAACTTCACTTCCGAATAAAAATAAATGCTCCTAGATATCAATAAATTTTAATTTTAACTGTTATGCATGCACAAAACACTTTTCTAAAAACTGGCTAATCTCTCATTTTTATTTTATGTCTAGTTCCGAAATAATTCTTCCGGAAGTTACACATCGACAAAAAATCTTAATAAATCAACTCCCCGTAATACTGGAACCAAACATTCTAAATAAAATTCAATTATTTTCTGGGAACCGAATCAAAATTCTGTATAGTGTGTTTGAAAGAAAAAGATTCTACGGTCTCGTTTTTTGCTTTTTTAGATAATATAATTGTGGCTCTGTGCTCACAAGGGTTAACCCCTCACATCCAGAGCTATTTCTAAAAACACCTGTAGATTAGAGATTAGAATTTGCAGGTGACTTCTGAGAATGTCACTTATTTGGAAAATATGTTCTGAATCTGCTCCATTTTCAATTTTTGTTCTGCCGTCTTTCAGTAATTTTCTATTTTTTCACATGTGATTTTTATGAATTGCGTAGGTTAGGTTTTATTTTCGGAAAACACCTGTAGATTATAGACCGAAAATTGCAGGTTATTTCTGACAAAGTCACGATTTAGTAAATTTAATTCTGAATCTCCTCCATAATTATTGTTTGTTCTGACGTCTCTCACTTACTCACAATGACACATGAGTAGGTTGAAAGTCACTTTGTAAATGTCACTATTTGACAAGGTTAATGAAGTCAAAAAATTAAAATTAAATAGCAGAAGTTGCAAACACTTTTACTTCTCCCGTAAGCTTCCAAAGTAGCGTCCCCGAATGACGTTTTAGGTGTGAGAGGGTCAATGAGTAAAAGATGACTATATGAGAGTGACAACTGTATTCACAGTGATATATTATCTCTTTAAATTCTTATTTGTGGATCTTTCCTTAATCACGCAAAATAGTACATCACAGACGTTTTTGAAAACCTCATACAGTATTAGATAATCTAATTTAGATTATTAAAAACCGTCTGCGATGTACTATTTGGCAAGATTAATCGAAGATCTACGAATGAGATTCAGTTCTACTCTAAACTCTTTCTCCCAGGGTAAACTTTCAAAATGCATCAGATTTTAAATAGTATTTATCATTATCATATGCCTCAAGAATAGAACAAGTTTTTTTCAATTTCTTGCTAGAATCAGAAATAATATCTTTTTCGCAACATTTTGAAAAGAATTTTGAAACAAATGCTACGTTATGGACCAAAAATACTTTTCAATTTGAATAGGCGTCATTTAAAATAATTGGGTTTTAAACGACAGAAATTATTAAAAAAAAAATCGAATAACAGAAAACTTCCAGAAATTTCATAAATCAGTTTTATTGCGTGGTAAAGATACAAATAAGCCACTGAGGGCTTTGAGGATACAACTGAGATCAGCAAACGTTTGTTTCGAGTGCTATATTTTTTCACGGGTATGCAATGAAACCTTTTTTGGAAACATCAAAAAAATTTCCCAAATTATGACAGGATCAAAAACAACTGAAACTTCAAAGAAGTGCTTTTAAATTCAACGCCAACCTTGAAAAATTATATTTGAAAATGATTTAAACTAAATTTCAAAATAAAAATTGAAAGCCAGGTAAACACTGATCCAAAACTTAGCCTACGCCATGACGCGTCAGTACAAACTTTCAGTAGTCAACAGAAAAAAAATCAAGATAAATTTTATTTTCATCTGAGGCCCCTTTTATGAAAACGGTCAAAAGTTACTTGTTCCACAATTTTCAATGTTTATTTTTGATAATTCTGTTGTTCTTGGCCATCTTTTTTTTCGGTGTCTCAAAGAGCATTATTTATATTTTTATATTTAAGATTTTGTTCCCGTTTGTTCTTCATTAACACAAAAAATGAAATGGAAATTAGTCATAATTATGATTTACTATCACAGTGTTGACGCAGGAAGATCCAAGAGATATATTAACTTGGGAATGATTTTATATTTTTCAAAAAGATAACAAATTTTCTGACTCTTAAATATTTCGACTGCTTTATCGATTACGGTCCCCAAGTCAAAAAAATAGACGTGATATATTTCATTTGAAAATTCTCCGGAATTGAAGCTTTTGATTAGTTCAAATTAAGAACCACCACAATTAAGCTAAATCATTAAATTAAAAAAAATTGACCAAGATTTTTTTCATCAGTGGGCTTTTCCACATGGAAAATTCCATATGGAAAATTTTTATTTAATTTCACCTTTATATTTTCCGCATTTCTGAAATATCTCTGATTTATTTTTAACACGATCAATGATCGTCGATCATGTGATATTTTTGACTTTACCTAAATATGAAAAAAATATTTTTTTTTCTGTTTATTTGATTCACATGAGATTTGATAACATTTGACAATTTTTAAATAATAATTCATGGCATATTTATAAAAATCATTTGAAGGCGGATTAGGTCATATAACTCCTGGATCTATAGCGGAAGATGATGAATTCCTTCGAACTCATCCGAATCTTAGCAAATTTGACCCATTCCATGCCTCAAAATATTACAATGAGGTGGAAAATTCGGATAATATATTTATGTTTAAAAAGGCTATTACAGCCGCTGTGACTAACAAGAATTGGCCAACAAGAAAAATTCGATCCCAAGAGGCTAGCCCAATTTTCGATGAACAGAAATATCAAAAATCACAGCTGATAGAAAAATTGAAAAACTATATAATTTTGAAAAAACTTTTTCTTTTAAACGAAATAAATGATTACTAAAAGTTTTCTCGAATTTTCAAATTGTGAATTTCCATTCTTATCTTCTGGAAATAAATCATGATCAGGGTCAAAAATGTTCGTATGTTTTATGATTTGGTGTGAATCCATATCATTTTTAAAACAAGAGCTTATTTCATACAGCATATCATATCTGTATATTTTTTGAATCGGTATGCGAGCGATTATATCGCAATCAACATATTAATATCCATATGAAAAAAAATATAAAATTTATTTTTGCAATTTACCACATCCAAAAAAGTAATCATCTGCAAAATTTGTGTTTGCTTGAGCCTGCATGGGTTTGGAACAAATTGTTATTCTTTTTCGAAACATAAAACAGCTTCAAAATTATGCATGAACGCTAAATATGATAAATACAGCTTATTTATTCGATTGAGAATGTCTTTTTCATTGCCCCAACTAAAGGATGTAAATCTTTTCGAGAGACGCTACTAGCGTCACGCTAGTGAGTTAATTCAGGTAGTGTACTCAGGGTGTAATTTTCTTCGCATTGAATAAAAAAAGGAAGGGACGAAGGCATTTGCCCTATCCACTTAAGAGAAAAGTACATTCCGACTTCATCACCGAAATTTACTTATTTGGCGAATTTCTTTGTAAACTTTTGTGACTTATTCAAATTATTTAAATTGCCAGTTTTGTCTCTTTATATAATCAGTTTGTCTCTATATATATAATCAGCATTCTGAGTTTATTCAGATATCATGTGAGAAAATTAAGTTTTGTTTCGAATTATAATATTTTATAGTCCTGATGATGCCATTTAAGGCAAAATATAGAGAAAATATTTTTTTATTTATTAGTAATTTTTTATTTATTTATTTTTAATTTAGTTATTTCCATAATTCAATGTCAATATCAGTGTCTTAATCAGGTAAAATCAAGAAAAAAATTCAAAATTGTTTAATAAAATCATGACAGGCGGACTGGGACATATCACACCTGGGTCTCTAGCAGAAGACGGCGAGTTTCTTAAAAATCACGATCATAGTTATTTGAACTTACTACATGCTTTGAAATATTACAGTGGGGAAGAAAATCAAGCTAAAAATGCAACGCAAACCAACAAAAAACTGAATATATCGATTTTGGACGAAAATGAAGAAGATAAAATTAAAATCCTTGAAAAGTTGAAAAACTATCAGCTAAAAAATTCGGACTGGAATAAATGATCATCATTTAATTTCAGGCATGGAACTTTCAAAGTTCAATTCGAGTCCTACTGAAAACAAACTTAAAACCAAGATCTCAATTGTCCGAGAACCACAAGCGCTTTGCTCTATTCTGTGAAGTTTTGTTATTCAAATTCCAACATCATATCATAGACTATCAAAACGAGATTTGTGTTTTTAAATGTTCTAGGTTTTGTTCAAGTCTAGATTCAGTCACCGTATTTCAAATCACTTGATTTCTAATAAACCAGAACGTCGTAAAAATGACATACATTGTACTGTATTTAATTTGTAAGTTTATGTTGATATTTAACTCGGGTACCGACATGCAAATGGCTGCACTTTAATCGCAATTTTTTCTTATATTAAATTTGAATCATATTGATAGTATATTAAATATTGGTATCACTAAGCCTCTACTTTCCCGTTCGCGTTGGACCCGCTTTTGATCAGGAAGAGCAACGGATTCTTTCACGAATGAGGGGTTTGAAAATAAGTTCAATAACGAACGCGAAAGTGAAGGCCAAGTGATGCTCGTGTTAGATTTATGATGTATCATATGGATTACCGACCCTCAGAGTACATTTGTGTCTAAGCATTTGATTGGTTTAATCTGATCAATGAAATCGGCCTATTCCGCAATCCAGGGTTTTGATTTGGTGCTTATATCTTGCGTTGTTTGTATCATTCAAATATTGAGGCTCTGACAGCGCCGCCGCTCTGTACTCTGAGGGTCGGTATTACCGACTCGGTAATCCATATAAATATCATATTATATCTTGAATTTGAAATCGGTATTTTTCGTTATAATAAGTAAGAAATAAATAAATTAGACTCTTTTTTTTATTTTGACTTAAATTTTATATATTATTTTGATAAAAATTACCAATAAGCAACGCCTGAAATTAGCTAGGTTCAAGTACATTATAATAATAAGCTAGTCATCTTTCAACTTTTACGCTCTATTTTTGCGAAAAAATTTTGGGCACTTTCGGCGATATGAAGACAAAAATAAAGTTTTTCGTTGAAAAATGAAAAAAGTTTCGGTGTTCGCAATGACGTCCTTTTTTGATAACTTTTTTTCAATTTTATAAAGAGTTTCACAATATGATCAAATAAACTTGAATATCAACATGTGTGAATTAAATACCTTATCCAAACGCTATGAAATGAAAATTTCCTCAACGTGATTTCGGCGATATCGGCAGTGATAGGATTGAAGTTGAGAATCGTGAAATTGCGTAACGTTTTTTCGGCGATATTTAGCCAGTGGTATAATGCACCGCTGTGATGGATTTTGATGGTTTGAAAAATAGTGAGTATTGGCGAGTAGTTTTATTGTTAGTTTGATTTCAGGGTTACAAATTGTAACTTACAATTAATATATTTATTAATTGATTTTATGCTACGTATCGCTTTCGCATCTTCAGGCTTCACCTCAACCTGCTAGAGATGTTCTACTCCCTCACCTGCACGAGAGTGTTTCAGAACACACACATAGTTAGATTGGCCATCATTGATATCGACTAATAAAAATAAAGGGTGGGTTGTTCCGAAATTTCTTGAAAGTTGATAATATATGGAAAAATGGAAAAAAAACATCACGAAAAAAATTTTGGTCGTCACGTGATCAAAATATAGGGATTTCTCAAATATAGCGAAATAGCACTTTACACCACCAGGTGGCGCCGAGTGTCAAAATTAATAATGACAAAGTTTACTCTTCCAAAAGTCAGTCTAGTAAGTATATTTGTAGATCATTATCTTGTTCCAGTACCGTTTTAACTGCATTAAACAAAAAATTGCATCCAAATAATGCATTTCCGGTCTGATGAGATATTTCGCCGGCCAAAATGACACTTTCCGAAAATATTTTTGGTCTCTGTGTTCTGAAACACGCACGTGCAGCTGGGGGTTTAGGGCCTCTGTGCATTTTGACAGATACGGATATCCGCGGATATGGGCTCTTGATGAAAAACTTGTTACTGGGTTTATATATTCTTCTCAATGGTAAAAAAGTATTTCGGCTACATAGTTTTTCGGCTATATCACAAAAAAATTGAGTGTTTTTGGTCATTTCTAGAATTCTTGATTTTTTTTGGATTGAGCTTCCGGTTCGATAATAACCATAACATTTCTGATAAGATCATAGAAACAAAAATTTTCAGGCATTCTTTTTTGCATCAAAAATTTCATAATAAAATATTTCATATGCAATTTTGCCAACTTTGACGTATTTTTCTGATTTGAAAAAAATAAAATTTTGAAATAATTTTTAAATACAACATATATACGTAAGATGATATTCTGAGCGATTCCCGATACTTCTTGCCCCTAAAAATGGATAAAACTCTAGGCAAAGTCGATATTAAAAATTTATATGCCGAATACTATATAGCCGAAATACGTATCTTACACCTCTCAATACCATCAAAAATGATATTTAATAACCAGGCAAACTTTGTACTACGATTTTGCGAATTATTGCTTTTAAAAAGAAAATTTTGAGTTCGAATTAAACTTTCCGAATTCGACAAATTATGAAAAATGTTTGGAAAAAGTTCCGAATGCAAAAAATATTTGAACACTAAATAAGGCATTTTTTGATAATTTGTTTCGAATCAACGTAAAAAACTCTTCAATGTGGCTACTTTAACTTTTCGCGTAGGTGACCACATATTTTTTATACGCTATTTGAAAAATCATATGACACTTTTTTGAGATTTTTGGTCGAAACTTTTTGGAAATATTTTGAAAAATTTTCCTCATTTCTAGTTCAAAGTTTTTCAAACTAATTTTCCTGGAATCCTTAGCTGAAAATATTAGGAATGCCTACATTTCTTTCGATGTGCTAAAATTTGAATTTTTTTCGCCTTTTTTTAAATAAAAATGATATTCTTCTCGCTACTTTTTCACTATATCGCAAACGATACACGTCCAAAACTGATCGATTTGATAATAAATCTCTAACTTAGCTGTTGATACAATACTTTGTGCTGTTTTGTCAATACAGTATTAAATTTGAACTTGAGTTTTTTTAACTATTGTGCGAAATAACAGATGCTGTTTTCAATACATAAGAATCTTTATTCCAAGATTTCGAAATAATCACTAATCATGAAACTTTTATCGCTCTTCGCCTCAAGGTAATGCCAAAAAATACAGCAGAAATCTCTTTAATTTTATTTTATGAAAATAATTATTTTTCAGCGCTTTTGCTGGAAATCCTATTTGTGCTATTGATGGCATGGAATATGTGGGTAACGATTTAGGTCAGTGTTGAAGAGTCATGAAAATTAAGGATTATGTCGGGAAAAATTTAAATCTTAAGTACAGTTCTCGTTACCTGAATCGTACAAATTTCGACCCAAAAAACGTTCAATATATTAAGAGGAGGGTCGTAATTCGGTACTTGTTTTTAATTTTCAATCTAAAAAATAAATGTCTCTCCCCATATCGGCGAATGTGCCGAAAGTGCCCAAACTTTCGGCAATATTGCCTCCCCTGTAATTATAATATTTTTTATTGTTATGTAAAAATCTTTCGAATTTTTAGGTTCTTCATCAGTACGTTATAATAATATGATTAACGAACACAAAAAATATGCAGTCACAACATGTTCTAGACAAAACAGAAAAGTTAACAAACATTATTTTTAGAGAAAATGGGCACCCTGTTTTTGCCGATAGTTGAAGCCCATTTTGATAAACAAATTGACGTGAGGGGTTTCAAATAAATGGAACAGCTTAACGATTAACTTGTTTATTTAAAAGCGGATAATACCGACGAAAGAAAAATGCTAGAGGCGCTCGTTATCAAAATTTATAATCCGCTGCGGTAAATAGTAAATTAGTTGCTATTTGTTTGAATCTGCTCAAAAAAACCCCTATAATTGGTCGAGAATTTAAATGTCGACTTACTCACGCAAGCCTTCTCACATTCTAAGCGCCTCATTAGTCGACCAATCAGAGCGCATCCAATAATATATTTATTTTCAAATAAAGCCACTATGCACATTAGAATAGTTTTTTCAAAAGCTCAAATTCAATTGGATAAAAATGACATTTTAATTATTTTTCGCATGATTGCTTTCTGCGGCTTCCATGATTATACGTAACAAATCAAAAAACACTTTTAAAAACTTGCACCAGTTAAAAAGCGAGGACTGTGATTGATTTTGTCAACTTTTAACACAAAATAGTTGCCGATGGAGTAATTCCTGATGTTGGAACACCACAAGATTGCGCAAAATTTTGCAATGAAGCTTATGGATGTGCAGCTATGGATCAAAACATATTTATTTAAATTTAATATAAATCTCAAAGCCAACCTGGTCAGTAAATTTGTTAACTGAATATAAAAACTCTTGAAAAGTGAATTATTTTGGGTCTCAAATTGAGACTCTCAATTAAATTTCACAATTTCTCAGATGATGAAACATAGACATTCGAATTTCGACCAAAACCGAAAAAAAAATCAAGAAAAAGCGGTAAGAACCAAATTAAATTTTAATTAAAAAAGAACTGACTATCAATAATTGAAATATTGTATTTGTTCAAACTTCATGTCTGATGAAATAACCCTTTTTTTATTTATATTGATAATTTATATTTTGAACTATCATACAGCTTGGAGCTACAAGAAAAACAGATATGATTGCTATATTCACACTGGAAACACTAACCAAGTTTATGACTTGGGGTTCATTAGCGGAGATGTCAAAACTAATTCAATGAAAGATACTTATCGATATGATTTACCAAGTATGATAACAGCCAACTATGTTCCAGGCGTCGGTTAGTAAATATTTCAAAATAGAAAGCTTTGAGGTCAACCAGGCAGCCTGGTCCAGGCTTCCAAATGAGAATAGACAGTGTCTACATACAGTGTATAAGACATATCCCCCTCATGCGATAAGTGTGAGGTTAAAGATACGGGATCCATTGTTAAATACAGGCAAAATTCAAAGATTCATACAGAATGTGACATACTTGAGAGGGTGGTCGTCAATAATTTGGGTTCAAGAACGATTTTTATTACAGCAGGGTCCGGCGGATAGGAGAAAGTTTTTTCGCTCAAAACTTTCACCTATCCGCCGGATTTCACCTATACTCCGGAGTCCGGACGTATGGGAAGATACGCTCTGATTGGTCAATAAAAACAAGATCTAGAATTTATAATTTAGTTAAAAGGTAATTTAGTAAGAATTTAGGCTGATTTTTTGCTCAATTTTTCATCACAAATGCAAAAGTGACCGTTTTGAAAACCTCAGAAACTACTATTTTGTATAATTGACTCGCGCAGTTATTTGTATTAAGCTCCTATAATCCATTTATTTAATTTTATTCAACCAAATATATTAAATAAAATTTTGATCAAAAATGAATTCCAAAACGATTTCTAAGAAAAAAAGGTACCACTCAGAAAAACTATCACTTACAGTATATCGACCAGACTGGAAATTAAATTGTGTCATTTATACACCACAGAGAAATGGTGAAGACTGTGGTAACCACAGTGTAGTTGTCATGCACTTATTATAGCAGAGAATATTCCCAGAAGATCTATCAACTTTGATTTTCAAACCAAAGAAATAAGTAGTTTTCTTTGAAATAATTGTCAGGAAATTATTTGAACAAAAATTGTGTGCAGATTTTTAAGACAATTCAACTGTAATAGATTTATAAAATTAAACACTAAAACTACTATCTTTTGCCTTTCACCTATCCGCCGGACGTTAGGGAGAAAAAGTTTGTACTTTCAGATGCGTGGGCGATTGCGGAGGCTTACGTAGGTTTTTNGTGGGTTTCACTTATTCGCCTTCACCTATCCGCCGGACCCTGCTGTAATATGTTTTTTTAAAAAAATATAAAACAATTCGACATATTGAATCAATATAATTGATGGTCTTTTTGTCCTCACACGTGGCCAGGAAAACTGGTTTTATCCAGTTTGAATTTATTCTGCACAAATTTTGTGAAATTTCTTTATTTTCTGAAAATTCAACTTCAATTTCTGGACGAACTAAACTAAAATTCCAATAAGCTATCGCTGGCTTATTGACGACTCGTCAATGACGAGGTCTTTGACTGCACATTTTTATGGTTTTTGAAGTCCTTTCTTTAAAATCTTGCTAAGAGTAGGCTTTTAAGCGAGGCCCTCAAATCAGGATTAAAATACGGTTTTTGATGATTCTAGAGTCGAATCAGAAAAATCTTCCAAAAACTTTTATTGGGAGATGCGCACACACTGTCCGGTTTGTTTGAAAAAAAAACATTTTTTGTTCTCAAAAACCTCGCAGGAGTAGGCTTTTTGTTGAAAATCTCACTTTAGTTTGAAGCGCGTTTCTGATGGGTCATCAGTGACCTTTTATTTTTGCATCCAGTGCAAGATTTATGTTTGAATATTATATCCGTCGATGAAAATCATCATTTTTTGCTAAATTCAGGACGACCACCTCCGTAAGATTAGGGCTAAATTTGTAGATCCAGACTTAATTTTCACTTATTTGCAAAGGTCTTAGATCAAAAAACAATGACAAGGAATTTTGATATTCTTGTCATTTTTTGATGAGCATTAAATTCAAGTCAATAAACCTTTACCATGAATTGTACTCTAGGTGATGGAAACATTTGCCAAGCCTTATGTCAGGTTTCTCGTTATTGCGTCTACTGGACTCATTTCTCAGGGCCGGATAATCTTTTATTAACATATCTATTACGGGGTCCTCTGGGTTTTTTTTGCCACTTTTTCAGCCACCATTTTTATATAATTCGGCTTTTGAAAACGACTCATCCGATTAAGTTTTTCGGTACCTCAAACTGAGCACAAATATCACGTGAATAATACAATGATAATAAATTGGTCAGAATGGGACCAGTTTGAGCTAGCTAAGAACTCAATCGGATGAGTCGTTTTCAAAAGCCAAATTAAATAGAAATTTTAGCTGAAAAAGTGGCAAAAAACGACCAGAGGACCCCGTAATTGATATCTCTTTATGCGTCTAGCTAAACTTCACTAGTTTGGTCTAGTACATTATACTATCAAAGTACTGATAATCTACAAGACCAAACTAGCAAAGTTCAACTAAAGTCTTAGCCCGTGTGAGCACAGAGCCTATAATATAGGCCCTATATTATATATAATATATAGGCTCAAGAATACTTAAAATTCTGTAAAAACGGCAAAAACCATTGTAGAATTGTCTCGTCTAAATACATAATTAATAATTTCGCGGCGATTCCAAAAAATTGTTCATTTTTTTTTGCAAATTTTGTTCAAATATTACGGGGGGGGTTGATTTTTTGAAATTTCGTTATAATCTTTTATTTCTAAAATAAAACAAATGCGACCTAGGTCAATCAAAATTTGAGAATTGCCAGTTTTTAGGAAAGTGTTTTGTGCAAGCTTGACATTTGAAACAAAAACTAATTTGTATACAGGAAGAAGTGAAATTTCAAAATTTTCAATTTTTGTATCTCACGAAAAAGTTTTAATTATATGAAAATTAATTTAAGTAATTTAAATTGTCGACAGAGTTATTTGATAAGTATCTCGACCTAGAAATAATACAAAAGTGCAATTATCTGCTTTTATAGGAAAAAATAACCATTTTTTATGAAAAATCGTAATTTTTTAATCAAAATGTTAGACATATTGAAAAATAACTTTTGATTGATCATATATAGATCAAATCGGACCAAGCGATGACGTAGGCCAGGTCCTTGTGCATCGATTCCGAAACCAAAATAATTTGTGAACACCACTGTGAGCTTGTATCACGTTATATGCTATACCTTGCTCTTGTCACTAAAAATCGCAATTCTAGAATTTAAAATGTCGGTTGCGAAAATATAACCTTTCCACTTCCTTATGCGAAAAAATGGAAACTCCAACTACCTTGAGCCTTCTGGAATCATCCATGAAAAAAGGCCTTAATATAGGCTCTGGTGCCTTGGCGGAACTTTTTTTTCTGTGTTCACAGGGATCAAAGGGATATTGATTAGAAAGTCCGTCAATTTCTTCGACAAAAAATAAATTTTCAGTTTTTGTTTCAACAAATTTTATAGTTTTTCAATATATTTCATACTATAAAAAAATAAATTGTTAAAAAAAGGGAAACCTTTCACCAAAATCAAGTTTTGTTATTCCAAACATTTGCCAATCAACGTCGAGTATTTCTTTAGGCACAACAAATGCAGTAAAACCGAAAACACATGCAATATTTCATTACGAGGAAGGTAGATATATTCTTATTTGGTCAAGTACATTGTGTTACACAATTTGTCTACTCTTAGTAATACTAGACCAAATTAGAAAATATTAGTTATACCGTATAACTTATATACTCACAGTAAGATCCTAACGAGTTTGAAAAACTTATTTTTCGTACACAAAATATGTAGTTTCAAATTAATCTAATCAATTGTCAACCTGTTTGATTATCTGGCCGAAGGCGCCAGTTCAAGAGACAGTCAGTGCTATTTGAAAGACAGCAAGGGAAATTATGTGGAAAATCCTCATGGACCAAATTCAGGCTGGTTCAGTGGTTATTACAATTGTGGAGGAAAATAATTTGTTTTGCTGTACTATATAATAAATTATTATACAGGGGGGTGCGGCGTATAGTTATACGCGTATAGTTCGATTCCACGCAAAAACCTACGTAAGCCTCCGCAAAAACCTACGCATTTGAAATATTAATTTATTCATTCCTGGCGTGCGGCGTATAGTTGTAGGCAAAAGATAGCCGTTTTAAACCAGATTTTCAGACCAAGATTCTCTGGTCGGCGCGACAATGAAAAATACACTTTTTTAAAAACATATTCAGATTGACCAATGAAGTTCGGTATTTCAATGAGTTGAAAAACAAGTTTTCAAGTCTCGCAGACAATGTCGGCTAGCTGGAAAATGGGCCAATAGATATTCAGATAAAAATATTTCTTTTTTTCTGAGAGTGATTAACTGTGAGCATAGTTTTTTTCATAATTTTCATTGTTTCCTTGCTTAAAAATTCAAGGAAACAATGAAAGTATAATAAAAATAAATGGCTAACAGTAAATCACTCAGAAAACCAGAGAAACTAAAATTTCAAAATACTGAATAA
>SCLH01000104.1:121756-154932 GCA_004367855.1 Oikopleura vanhoeffeni
CGACCTGTGGCAGAGTAATTAGAGAACTAATTAGCGGAGTTACACCGACAATGTGTGAAGTTTATAATATCGTCTTTAAAAATCTATAGTCGGGTTAAGTTGGAAAATGATGCACAGGGCAAAGTGGTTTTTGTGTATTGAACTATAGTTAGTTATGTTTAGGGGAAAATAAAAAAGTAAACGTGTGTAAGAATGAACACTTTTATTGAAATAAAAAATTAAAAAATAAATTTCACATTTTTTTCTTTGCATATATTCTCGGAAAAAATGTACCAATCTGCCTGGACTGTATGCCACCCCCTTACAAAGTGCGCCTGATCCCTTATGAATAGCAGTTCGGACCGCGAGGGGGAATTTAAACCCTTTAAATGCCTAAATTAAACTTAAAATAAAACTAAATAAAAATTATAATGTAGAATTTGAAAACTAGGCTATGAGTCCTTAAGGGGGTACTGGTCGCTGGAATCGAATTTTCTCGATAAAAAATTAGTCAAACAGGGCTTTTAGGATAATAGTCGGATTAGCCATCTTGTAGAACTATCTGTAAGCTTGTGGAAAAAACATCACAATTTTTTGTATGCATACACTCCTTCACACATAAGCGACACAAGAGGACGTAAGCCAAAATGAAAAATCTATCTCCTCCGAGGTTTCATGTCGAAATTAGCTTAAATTTTGATACAACTTGTAAAAATAGTAGGTCAAAAATAAACTCGATCAGTTTTTCTAATTTCGCTCTAATTTTTTTAGAATGATCAAAAAAGCACCGTTTTTTCGCAATTATTCGTCGGTAAAACTATCTCCTATGATTTTTTTAAGGACCCACGAGAAAATTTTCGAAAAAAAAGTGCCTCACTTTTTTTGTAAGTATGCTTAGAAAAAAGCCACTAAAACACTGATCAGAAAGTTGGCCAACGTCAAGATGATATTTTGACGTTTTAGTTGTTAAATTAATGCAAACGTAATTTTTAGTTTATTTTGAAAAAAATACTTAGAAAAAACGCGAAAATTTTGAATTTTTTTCGATGTTTTGGTCGGTAAAAGACTTTGTTATCACCCCGGGTCATTTTGGAGCATTTATAATGCCCCTAAGGCCTCATACAACCAGAAACATTTTGTCTCGTTAAAGCGCATTATATAATTTTTCATGATTTAATCATGATTCTGCTTATATAAATAAGGATTTTTTTCAAATTTATAGAATTATATAGGACGTGCCCGTTTGATATGAAATTTTATCACAGAAGTTGATTTTATTGAAAACCAAATAATTGCTGAAAGTATAGCATGTAGGAACCGCAAAACTTTTTAGCTAAACATTTGTTAGGTCGTTTTTTTCGGTAGGCCCATTGTGATTTCGACTGGGAGAACTAGACAAGTAGCAAGATGAAACGTTGCTATTTAATAAATAAAAAAAATTTAATGATGTTTAAATTATAGTCCGTATATCTGATCAAATTTTTTTTGTTAAAATCTTCAGCAATTAAAAATGAAAATCCGTTTTTGAAATATCCTATGATTTGGCTAGGATTTTTTCTTGAAATTGTTTTCGAAACAATTTATGATATCAAGTCAAATGATAGGAAATTTCAAAACGGATTTTCATTTTAAAGCAATCGCTGACGATTTTTTCAAAAAAAGTTTGATCAGATAGCTTAATTTTTTATTGGGCTATAATTCAAAAAATGTTTTGCAGTTCCTATTGTAGCACCAAAACGAACATTTTGGCTGCTTTCACATTATTTTTCAAGCAAAAATGAGAATTTTATTTCACTAATATATTCCCATTTAAAAGAAATTTTCCAGCGATATTTTTTCTGTCACCAAACGGGTTTAAAATCAAAATTAATCGGTGTTTTTGTCGATTACCGGTCAACCGGGTTGATAATCCATAGCCAAATGTTCTCTTTATTTCCAAACTTAATTTTTTATTAAAGTTAAGCGAAATGCAAGAAGAACGACTTGGTCAGCTCAGTCTAGAATACCTATTGAACCCAAAAGACCTTGACCCTGAAACTGAAGATTTAATTCATGACAGTGAAGACCCAGAAAGTGGATTAATTTACCTCCTCTGGGGAAACTTCGGTAAAAACCCAAGGAGGCGAGAAGTTGACTGGGAAAGTAGAAAAATTAAAGTCGAACTTAAAAAGAAACAAGCTATAGAAAACGTTGCTTTAAGAGTTATGTGGACAGCAGAAGATAAATTAAGAAATGGTATAATTTGATAAAGATTTGAATTTTTTACCATTAGTTGAGATAACGAAACAAAATTTTGTTCTGCCAAAATTTTTTTTAAATCCTTCGCAAAAAACAATTACAGGGGTGTAAGGTTTCCTTCTTTTTTCCAAACTGGTTACACTTGATTTCGCCGTTTTTGATTGGTTGTCGAAGAGTTTTCTCAGATTCAACCAATCAAAACGGCGGAAAATCAAAGTGTAAACCAGTTTGGAAAAAAGAAGGAAAACCTTACACCCCGTATTCTTAGGTTGTTTTTTTTTATAGGTGCGACAGATTTTAACTTTTCACCACAGACGATCGTATGAGATATCACAAAACGGTTTTTGCATTCAACTGGAAACTAAAAAAGCTTAGGCCAAAATTTTTTTAAATTTCGAAAATTTTTCAAAATTCGAGATTTCAAATGACCCAATATGGGTATCATACGAACTAGAAAAAATTCTTAGACTAATGGCTGAAAAATAAAATTCCAAAAAATTAAGTTATTACGATTTTTCATAATGACAAAGTGGGTAAAAAGTGAAATCTGTCGCACCTATTGAAAAAAGGCTACCTTTACGTTTTTACCGTAGAAATTTTAAATGGCACCACCTTCTCTGGAAAACCCTAGTCGGTATAAATAAACGTGTTTTGCACAGGATCGCAAAGGAAAAATTAACGAAGGTAAATGTTTCGTTTCTCTTTCCAGAGAAATCGACCTTATACCTCGGAAATGGTACATCCGATATTTTTGAATTTTGGGCTGGCATACAACTTTTAAAAAAGCTAAAATTTCAGAAGCGTTTTTTTCGGTTTTTATGCCGATTTTTTTCTACGTGGATTTTCGTTTATGCATCTGAACATGAGAAAAAAAGAAATGTAACGATCGAGATTTTTGATCAAAGATTAAAAATTCGATTTTTTTCGAAATTATTTAGTCACTCAAACAAATTTTAGTTTCAAATTCACGCTTTTTCTTTATTAAAAGTGTTTTTACTAAAATATTGATTACTTTTCTCAGTTCCAAAATTTTTAAAAGTATACGTACATTTGTAGGAAATTTTTTTGGATTCCGGCATCGTAAGGATATTTCGTACATATTTTTGCGAAAATCGACTTTATTAAAATTTATCCGGCAGCTGTGGTAATTTTTGTCTCCCAAAAATGTCTCAATTGGCCCACAACAGATTTCTAGCCCCGTATTTTTGATATAATATCGTTTTTTGCTGTTTTTGAATCACCGTCCATACTACGGAGTTCATAGTCCTCCAATCTAATATATTTTAATAGGTGTTCGAAAACTGCAACTTTAAAGCAATAAAGCTAACTACGGGTCATCCCGGGTCAATGTTTTTTATCGAAATAGTTTTGGAAAGAAAGTGTTATATGACACCAGGAGTCCGATAACATTTTAGACTTAATTTTTGTGTTTTTAACAAAACGTTGAACCTTTGACCATATTTTTAAAATATTCTATTTATTATTATAAAAGATGAAAAACACTGTTTTAAATTGACACTTTTTTACCATTTAAAAGTGCGCAACTTCCAATAATCACCGAAGTCACCCCTTTTGAATCCGCTACAGAGGATATTGTGGTGGAGGAAACTGAAGTAATCGATATTGAAGATGAAGCAAAAAGTATTTCACAATCTGAGAAAAAAGAACCTTCGGCCACAGCATCAGTACACTCTAGAAAACTTAGTCAAGAACCTGAGGCAAAAGTTCAAAGCAATTTGACAAATTTGAATACAGAAAATGACGCACCAGAAGAAGAGTAAGTAAAGCTCAAAATAGTTTCATGCGGACAAAAGTTTGTTCAAAAAGGAAACTTTTCTAAGAAACCCCACTAGTTTTTTTTATCTTCCGAGCCAGAAGGCCATCGGATAAAATATTTTGCCGCTATTTTTATAAAACAAAAGTTACATTATTTGCACTAGTTAAAATAGAATAAACCACAACATTGAAAACCGAATTTTCGAATAAAAAATAATAATTTATCATGGATCATGATTAGGGTGCGCAGCGGGCAAATTTGTCAAGTTTTTAATAGAAACATTTACAATAAAATTAATTCAGAAAAATAAATTTGTTCGAAATAAATTTTAATCGCAGCTTTGCAGCTCTTTGCTCTAGCGGACCTAGGTGTCCATTATTCGCAGCTGAAAGTTCGCGATATCCTGCATAAAATGCGTAAAACAATCACTCCAAAATTACAAATAGCTCTGATTTTTCTTCAGAAACATGTTTTGCCTAAACATTTTTCTTTGAATGGCCAAAAATTAATGCATGTGCTAATATTTTTTTTCTTCAGTGTCGAATCGCAAGGCTCTGTTGAACGTGTTGACCTTGAAGGGCAAGAAGGAGTTGGTGGTGTTTGGCACATTGATTATTTATCACTGCCTCCACCAGAAAAAATAAATGACAAATGGAAAATCACTCGATATTATGGCGAGACATTACAGGACCGAGTTAAAACCATAATATTTATCAAAAAAAATATATAACTCTAGAGCTAAATTTTAACCCAATTAAAAGAATGCGGAACCCATACCTGAGCCATTTAACATCCAACTGCCACTTTTAGAATATCCTTTAGAAACAAATTTAACCGTTGGACGCTGGAATGGCGAAAAATGGACAAAAGATGGCATTGATATTTCGGAAGAAAAAGATGGTTCGATGATGTTTAGTACTGAGGAACTTGGATCTTTCCGCTTCTTTTTAGGTGATTACAGACCGCTGATTATAAACCTTATTTTTTTAGATTTTAAATAATCAGGCGCTTTTAATTGTAGTTCGAAAATGCGTTTATTGCATGAGAAGAGTGCGCAGAGGGACCCCTACTAAAACAGTTTTTTTNCGATAATTAAATGCTTTATTTTCAAAGACTGTGTTGGACATTAAAATAGTGTTCAAATGGTAGGTAAAGAAAATTGTTTTATACCTTGTGTTACTATGGAGAAAAATAATCATACGTTATTTTATTTATAAAAATACCTTTGCGTTCTAAAAACCCTCATTCTCAGCACTTTAGTATTAAGTTTAGTATTCACTTTAGCATTCAAGTTAACTTGAATTTTGAGCATAACCAACTTAATTTATTCGATTTTATATGATAACATCCGGACTCACAAAATATATATATTAGACACCCTAAAAAATATTTGTATGGTAGATAACAATCCCAGGGTCCATTTTTGTTTCTTTAAAAAAATTGGAAATTATTTTTTTTAGACTCAGGAATCGTTATCGATATGATTAGTATTGAGAGTTCCCGATGCGGTTCTCGGGATGCCAGAAAAATTCCTAACATTTGAATACTAAAAAATGTGGTAGAAAAAATTTCGAAATTTTCTGCGTTTTTTTATACAATTTAAAAAAATCACCAAATAATTGTGTTGACATTAATGTTTATTAAAAAAGAAATATTTTAGATCGTCATTCATCAAATGGACCCCTGGTAGATAATTGGATGATTCAACCTAATAATGAAATTATCGAGTTTCTAATCGTTCTTCAAAATGTTCAAGTTCAATTCGACGTTTTACCGAGTGGAAGAGTAAATTTAATTGAGAAATCAGAAAAAACATTTTTTCCGCCTGGTTGTGATAGAATTGATGTCGATCTTGATACGCTTATAGGTAGGATGCGAACCGAATGAAAATTTTTTACTAAAGTATGGGATTCATAAAAAAATATTAAAAATTCGGGATCAATATCTTCAACAAACAAAATAATTTAAACACCTCAAAATTATATATATGGGTCCCCTTGGGTGGGTTGTATATATTTGGCACCCCAAAAAAAAACCAGAATTATTAGGTTTTAGATCACTTTCGAATAGTAGGTGCCTAAATGGATAAAATGACACCATTAAAAATGTATGATGAATCATAACATCATAAATTATTATTAATTATTATGTTATTAAATTGTCTTAATTTTTTTACGGAAATGAAAACGAAAATAAGCAGCATATTATATGCTCTTAAAAATACTAAGGTCGCTTTTTTATCGGTAGGCCCACCTAAGGGGTATCGTTCTGAGAGAACTAGACTAGATAGCGACAACGGTTTTTTGCCATCTGAAATCTTAACCGAATTTGGAACGGTAGAATTTTTTTTTTTTTCCGTTGATTACCGGTTCTCCGGTAATTCACGAAAAAACGGTTTTTTCGGTCATTTTGAGCAAATTCGATGACTGATTTCCGGTCACGTGATCAACCTAGGAAGCCAATAAAATTTTCAACCGTATATTTTTTTCCAAGGTTTCACGTGCAGAAAACGATTTGTCGCTATCTTGTCTAGTTCTCCCAGTCGAAATCACAATGGGCCAACCGAAAAAAAAAGACCTAAGTAATAAATGTGAAATTTGTCTAAGCGTGTGGCGCAGTTGGTAGTGCTTCAAAAAAATTGTTGAATCTGATACCAAGGCCTTGGGTTCGAACCTTGAGGGCAGCAAATTTTATATAATACACTCAAACAATTTTTAAGTAGAATAATTTCTTATTTCTAAGGAAAAATAGACGATAAATAACAGCTGAGTAAATAACACAGAACTGGGAGCCTTTTTACAATGTTAGTTTGATGCTAAAAGATACGTAGCTACGTACGCGTAGTATAAATATTTTTACAAAATGGTCGAGAGAGTACCACTAGAAGAATAATAAAAGGAGTTAAATTTTCGAGATATTTTTAATTTAAAATATTTAACAATGGTGCTTTAATTTTGAAGAGGTCAGTTCAGCTTTTGAAAACAATTTTGTGGCATAGAATTATGTTTGAATTTATTACAAAATCTTTTCCAATTTTTTGCTTTAAAAGAACAGGGAAAAATATTTTAGTGTTACTCGGGCATCATGATCGATATGAAGTGTCTAGCGAATTTCGCTTTAATTTTAGGTTTTCTAGTGCCCTATATGGGTGATTTAGAGCCGAATAGGTTTAAGCGGACAAAACCGGGTAAAGCTATTTTGTCCGCTTAGAGAGATTTTTAAATTAAAGTTTCAAAAATAACAAAAAATATAAATTTAATTTAAGTTTTTGGCACTAGTTCTTTTTTTATGAGGTTCACCAGTGTCTACAGCGAATTTGGCTTCAATTTTAAGCTCTCTAGTGCCCTCTAGAGATGATTTAGAGCCGAATAGGTCTAATCGGACAAAACCGGGTAAGTCTAAGCGGACAAAACCGGATTTCGCAAACTATCCGCTTAGACAAATTTCACAGTAGTTAACTGCGTCAATTTTGTTCACAATAAAAATAGATATTCAAGAAAAATTACAACAAAAAATCTTGAAAATCTAGTTTTTAGAGAATTTTAGACAAAATTTTTCTTATATCGACAAAACCACACAATTTCACATGACGAAAACGACATAAATTAGCTTGTTTTTTATAAAAACGTAAATAAATGAAATCAATTTATTGGTTTGTTTATTTAGCCTCCAAATGGTCGGTAAGATATTTCGAAATCGTTAAATCTCTATAATAATTTAAATATAAAATTAAGCACAAATGGAAGAAAATGGCCTGTTTGTTTTTACTACTGATTCCTCCAAAGAATATCTTGAAATTTTACCAAAATCTGGAGATGTTCTCTCCCGAGCATACTCAAATATAGCGTCTGTGTCGCATTTAAATCGAATTCAAAGTTCATCTTATAATCCTTCGCTAGAAGAAAATCAAGTTACTTTTATGGTCGGTAGTAATACCCTGATTTGTACCGACGACCAGTTTTTTGTCATTGAAGATAATTATATTCCGCCAGAACCTCCAATTCCACCTCCAGAAACTGAAGATGAAGTTGATGAAGCTAAAGAACAATACGAAATAGGAAATGGTCATAAGATTTTTTTGGAGTCATATTACAAAATCAAACGAAATGAGACACCACAAAATTGGAACAATTTGAGATTAGTATTTTTGTTAAGATCGCTTTTTTAAGTCAACATTTTCAAGGAACGAATAATTTGGTCCGATTCGACTCAATTTGATTCATAATAACAAATTAATTTTTTTTCATTACTTTTATATATCAATGCTTTATCTTGGAAACAAAAAAAACGAGTTAAAAGTTAAAATTTTCAGCCTATTTTTTTCTGATGAATCGATTTTGTTTCGTTATTGAATTTTTCCGGTTCGAGACAAATAAAATAAAAAACATTTCTATATAATTTAGTATACTTATACTTAAGTAATAATTCTTTTATAAAAAGCAACGTTTCGGTTTATCCATTATCGAACGAATATTTTCTATTTAAATAATGTTTGCTTAATCGTCTCATTTTGAAGGAATAAATCTAAACTCTCAAAAAACAATATTTTTCTTCAAAACTTCATAGTTTTGAGATGAGACACCAAAAGTGTTGTTTTTTCAAAAAATATTATTTTACCGCATAAAAAGATCTCGAAAAATACAATGAAAAAATTGCGGACGAAGAGGAAAAATTTGAACCTGACTTTGGCATGCCTCGTGAAGGGTGTAATATTTCGGCCAGTTTGAAAGCTGTTCTCGAATGTGACTCTCGTATTTCGCAACAGAATTTGACTGTTTACAAACTGCTAAAGAAATCAATGATTTTGGAATTATAACTTTTTTTACTTCAAATATTTTTATATCAAAACACCTATATTTTTGTATACCGAGATTTAATATATATTTAATGAATCAGACATAATTTTAAAATTTGACTTTTTTTTAGATATATATGTGAACTATGACTGATATCCCATTTTGCCCAGAATCGATTGTTAATTCAATATTTAACAAATTATCGAAAGATACAAATAAAGAAAACCAAGAAAATGGAATGCGAGCAGATAGATGTGCTCAAAAGGCTGATATTTTGGTAGAATTGAACCAGAATGTAAGTTGTTTTTAGAAAAACTCTTCTTAAGTTTTTTAAACTTTAGTTTTAGAATTTCTTTTCGTTTTTTTAAGTCGGGACTTTCAGGTGTCAAATTACAATAAAATTAAGACAAAAACTTGTACTCGAAGCCAAATGATTGGCCACAAATCATTTGCCATTTTCTCAAATGCGACTTTTTTCAGTTTTAAAGGCCAATTAACGGTATTCTTGACATCCTTTCTGAGAACAAAAGTTTTTCCACGAATTCTTTGGCCTTTTAGACTTGTTATTTGAAATCTGGTACTTTAAGATTTAAATTTTAGAAATTTGACCCCTCATGAATCATTCTGAAATTTGCCACCTTTGAATTATAATATTTCATTTTTAAAAATATATTTTTTATTATAGCTCTTTTGATTNTTATTTGAAATCTGGTACTTTAAGATTTAAATTTTAGAAATTTGCCACCTTTGAATTATAATATTTTATTTTTAAAAATATATTTTTTATTATAGCTCTTTTGATTGGGCAGCTCGTATTTTGTAAATTGTTGAAAATTGACACGTTCAAATACATAACTATACTATGTACACGTATACCACTTTTTTGGCGCACCTGTAATTCTCAAATTTAAATTTTGAAATTTGACACCTCAAAAATCATATTGAAAGTTGACACATTAAAACTATGATATAACACTTTTTAGCGCACCTGTGATTCTCAGATTTAAATTTTGTAATTTGACAACCCAAAAATGATATCGATAATTGACACGTTAAAACTATGATATAAGTTATATCATATAACACTTTTTTGGCGCACCTGTAATTCTCAGATTTAAACTTTTAAATGTGACACCTCTCAAATAATATTTAATTTTGACTCCTTGAAATTACCACTTGTTTATTTCGCATGCCCTGAGTCAGGGCCCTGACTCATATTTAGGTTCCCGAGCAATTCATTGAAGTGTTATCTGAAACACTCGAATCAGAGCTTGGCGAGGTCTCCGAAGTTTTTGAGAACGATTTTCTCATGATTTTCAACAAGTGGATTACAAATATGCAAAGTGGCGAATCAGAAGGGCGTTATTACGACCAATCGTTCGCGGAAATCTGTTCAAATTCGTTAAATGGGTCTTTTAACGACGTTTCTTCGATAAACGATCATTTGGGGTCATTGTCTCATGAGAAACTAACAGATTTAAAGGGTGATTATCTTATACATTCAGTTTTTTCTTCAAGAGAAAGCAGAGCTAGCAGCAACCGAAGCGATTCGTTTAACCACCGTTCATCTAGACTGAATAGTCCTGAAAAACGATGTAATATGACACCATATATCTTGTCGCCCATTGGCCGGAGCAAAAGCTTTCAAAATCTGCATGGCCACCAGTTTCACGGGAAGATTTATGATGAGTCATTTTCTATTGGGACTTATAGTGGTAATTTTAAACTTTTTGTTTTAGGACGAAATCGCGTTTTTGAACATAATGGTAAACGTGGAAATTTGACTCGAAAAAGCAGTTTGCCCGGTTTAAAGATTTCTTTGTAATTTGACACTAATAAGATGATCTGAATTTGAGTTATTGTTTTAACACTATAAAAAAATAAATTTGTAAAATTGAATCTTCTGATTTCATTCTAAAATTCGACACCAAAAAACTTCATTTTGAAATTTGATCCTCTGAATTTTGAAATCCAATTCCAAAAATACATGTAGGGAATCTTATTTCAACTTTCAATTCAAAATGAAATTTAGGGAATCTTATTTCATTATAAACTTTCTGGTGTCAGATTAAAAAATCAAATTCAGATTATCACTAAATATTTAAATCGGGCAAACTTTAAAGACATTTATCCTTTACTTACTTTTCCGCTTATTTGCATGCGTTAAAAATCTTCAAGTACAATATTTTTAGAGTCATAATTTATGAATCATAAAGATTTAGCCTATATCATATAGCTCTAAGACTATTGTACATGAATATTTTGACAAAAAATATAAACCTTCATTAAGCTTCGCTTTATTAGGTCTTGGTGGAAGTCCTCAACGACCTCTCAAAGAAGCGACAAGCATGGAATTGTTCAATTCCAAATTGAATACGGAAATCAGTTGCTGGAAAACTAAGGCGAAACAATTTCAGGTTTGTTCAGCTGCTTTACCGGTCTCCTGGGTATGCCAGGAAAGCAATAAAAATTCTTCATATTGCGAATTCGGCAAAAATGGCAAGTGTTGATGATTCAAACTTTAGAAATATTTTTTACGTTTAACATTCAATTCCCGCAACATAACGATTTTCTTACCACTAAGAGCCCAACAAAAACTATGTCCCTGGTAAATATTGTGGGCAATAAATACTTATATAAATGTAAATTTCACGGCATACAAATAGTATAACCTAAAGTAAATTATTAAAAATAATGGACAAAAATTTTTGATAGCAGAAGCAACATTTTATATGGACATTATATTCGATATATTTGTATTCTATAAAATGTAAATTTTTATTCAATCTTGCATGATGCCCATAGGTGAGATTTAAGTTTAGCGAAGTGAAAAAGTAATTATCAGAGGCTCTTGTATGTTTTCGAGAATGAACCATCAAAAAATTTCAAAAGTATCCCAGGGTCAATGAGTTGATAGATCGCAATTTTTTTTTGGTCTTGCAATCTACTTGCAAGTTTACCAGTAATAAGGTAATTATTTTTCGTTTTGGGGAAATTAATTTTTCTGACCAATGAAAATCGCTTATTATTTTGGAGTGAGCCAATCAATTTCCCACTTCGCTGAACTTAAATCTTGCCTTAATATTTCCGAGAAAAATCATTTTTAAGTTAATTACAATTTTGTTGATGTCGAACGTTTGTTTCAGGCTGATTATGAAAAACTCCTGGTAACAAATGACCAACTCGAAAAAGAATTAAAATCCAAACAACAAAAACTTGAAAGCTCTGAGAAACAAGTTAAAATGTTACGCATCACAAACGACAATTTAAACGCTGACCTTGACAATCTCAACCAACTACGAGAAAAGGACCAATTCGAATTAACCCTCAAAAATGATCTGGAACACCAGGTTAAAAGTATACGGGAAGAAAATGAAAAAGCGTGGAATCTTGTCGATGATAAAAATATCGAAAAAACAAGATGTTTGGCTCAAATTGAAGACGAAAAAGAAAAATTAATGTTATTTAGACAAGAAACCAGTCTTTTAAATCAAGAAATGATCAGATTAGGGTACTAAATGCGTCAAATCAAACTAAATTGATAAAAATATTTGGCGTTCCAGGGGTTATCGTCGCCTATAACTAGGGATAATTCGTAGAAATTATGACTCTAGAAATATTATAGATTTCGATTATTTTAATGGGTTTGTTAAGTTGACCTAAATGAATTTGTATATTAGAAAAATCTTCCTCGTCGAATAATTAAATAAAAAATATAAAAAAAAATAAAATATAAATAAAGTGGATTTAAAAATAATATAATTAAATATATAAAAAATGGCGTAAGAGCATTTTACGTTTTCTTGGTTATTTTTAATTAAAGTAAAACCATATCATTATAATTAAATCTTTACCCGCAAAGTCTGTTTGATATCATGAGATTTTAAAACAAAAATAAATTTCTGAAAAAAATGTCATTTCAGGTCAGAAACCGTCAAATGTTGGTCAAAAACGGTAATTGCCAGTACTGGAAGACCGTAGGTTGACAGAGCGAGACCTGTCTAAAAGACGCGGCTGCTGAGTTTGACCTTGAGTTAGTTTGAGAATATACCACTAAATCGAGGGTAAAATTAAAGATTTTAAATTTAAAATAAATGGTCATTTTGATGCTGTTCAGGGCGGATTTGGTGAACACAAACAAAGGTCAACTAAACATTCCAAATTCTTCTCTAAGATTCAAGAGAAGATACGATTTGATCAGAGAAAAAATTTTGGAGAAAAAATGTCATTCACCTTAAGTAAAACCATTTGAGACAATTCAAATTATTTTTACTATCGTAAATATGAGTCATCACGAGAATTTAAAATTTCAAATCGATATATCTCTAAGAATATTAGAACTTACTGTATAACATTTATATCAAGTATGAGTACACGAGAGGAACATTTTGGTTAAAATATGATTTCCGGTCATATTCAAATCGTCAAATTCGACCAATCAGAATCCAGGATTTTAAAATTGTTAAATAAGGAAAATTGGTCGGAAAATCCTCTCGGTTAACGGAAACTTATATTTTAATTAGTAATGATTTATATATTTTAGAGCTATGACGATTTCAATTTGATTTCAATTATATCCTCGAAAATTTTTTTGACCTTGATGAAAAAATTGGACCCGAGTCCCCCAGGTTAATTTTTTTTTCAAAAGAGGAACCTTTCAATATCTTTTCAGAAATATAAGTTTGGGTCAAAACACGATGAGAAATTGATTAGAAATCCGAAAACCGGATATTTTGAGGAATTTTTTTTGGCCTTGATGAAAAAATTTTGACATATGTCCGCCGGAAAAATCTTTTTTACTCAAATACGTCATTTTTGAATGGCTTTCAGAAATATATGTTTGGAGTGAGAAACAGGTTGAGACATATATAAGAAGCCCGAAAAACCTCAAAGTAAGAAAAAATGTAAATTTTGCCTTGATGGAAAAAATTTGACCTGAGATGACCCTTCGTTTACTTCTGCCCATAACATGCCAATGTCCAATTATTCAGAAAAAGGATAGTTTTGAGTCCGAGAGCGAATAAAAAACTATTCAAAATCCAAGAAAAAAAATTTCAAAAAAAAATTTACCTTGATGAAAAAATTTTACGTATATTCGCCCGGAAAATCTAAATTTACAAAAGATGTCAATTCTTATAGATTTAAGAAAATATTAGTTTTAAGTTGAAAAGCGGTTGAGAGGTCGATAGAAGCTCAAAAAACCGATATTTCATGAAAAACACGACCTTAAATTCGATTTTGGCCGATTCGGACATTTTCGGGGGAAAAAAGTGTACACATTTTCGGAAGCTTTTTTCACCCCATATTGAATCCAATATCTACTTAAATAAAGTCGTTTTCGCGAAAATCTGTAGGAATTATCCCTACCTATAACGTTACATGTTTATTCCAAAAAAAATGTTCGGAAAGTATTGAAAGCGTGCTCAAACCGGCAATTAAAAGTTATTTTCAGCGGTAAAAATTTCCCAATAAATAAATTTCTGCTTTTATTTTGTCGAGGTCGAAAATTATGGATTTTTCAAATTGGATAAAAATCGCAAAAAAAATTTAACAGAAAAACATTTGGAAATATAATCGTTTTACGTATTATATGCCTCTTAAAATTATTTTTCCAAGCTCATAGTCCCCACTTTTTAATTTGATTCCGCCAGTTTCATATTACAAAAATAATTTTCATCATATTTACAAGCATTATGGGTTTTAGTACCTTTTTATCAGAGAACAAAAAGAACTTATAAGACAAAGAGAATGTCAGGAAAAACGAGCAGTTGATGCCGAAACTCGACTTATTCAATTTAACAAAGATATTATCAGTTTGACACGGGAAAGAGTAAGTAAACTTAAGGNTATATTCCAAAAATGACGTTTCTGGCGTTTCCACAGAAAAAGCCTTATATCAAAACGTCGAAAAACACCCTTTTTCGACACATTCAACCCAATTGTAGCGCTCTGAGACAAGAAAAAAATAGAACCAAGACACTAAAATTCAGACACTTTCCGGGAGTTTCACAAAATCTCAAAACTTTCCGATATAAGCTCTAGGATCCTTGTTTCTTCGAAAAAAGCTGAGGGACTCGTGTTTAACCGCGGTTAACCAGATGGTTGGTGGTAGTGGTACTAAACTGTCTAATGTAATCGCGAGATCAAAGATAGATCTTCCTAATGTATATTTCAAAAATGTCCAGTCTGCATTTGTCTAACCGTACGAAGCCTCTGAAATCCCAAAAATCACCAACACCACCCCCTTAATTATCGAATGTTGCTTAGGGTGGTTTTTTTTAGATTGGACTACAGGATTTTGAACAAACGGTGATGGCAACCTGTATATTTAATTTGGGGCTTAGTATATTAAAAAAGAAATGGAGGTGATACCGAAATTTGTTTTTTAAAATTTCTTTATTATTATATTTATTCCTTTATTATTTTTAGGATTTTAAGTGGTTAAATTAATTTGGCATAAACAAAAATCAGTTTACAGACCATAGTTTAATCCAAGTGAGTTCAAAATAATAATTATATTAAATTAACTTTTCTCTTTATTTCTTATATTTGTGAAAAAATTATGATTATTTTATGAACTAGAAACATCAATATTTTGCAGTTTAGTTCATTTTTTGCGTAAGCGAATTGCTTAAGCCAATCATTATGGCTGGAAGATTTTTTCTTCGCTATTATCAGCCAATGCACAGCCTCAGTATTTCTCATTTCATACTCAAACATCCCTTAAATAATTCCGAATTTCAAAAAACAACATTCCGTAAGGCTAGATATATGCTTAAAATACGTTTGCTCAAAAAAAATTCAGTTGCCATCACCTGTTCAAATCCTGTTAGTACCAATCTAAAAAACATAACACCTAAGCGTCCGTCGTTTTTTCATAATAAAAAATTTTTTTTTTAATTTGAATTAAAATTTGAATTTATTTTGAAGAATTGACAAAAATGTTTATGATTTTTTTCACAGTATGTGAATTGCTTGATCGAAGCAAACAATTTCGAGTGAAATGGCGGGAACGGAGACAAGATTGGTCAATTCATTTTCAGGTGCGCGCTCCTGCTTTTCCCGATCAAAAAATTTACATACTGTAGATTTTTTTGTATTAATCGTCAAAATTTTATTATCATAGGATGAGTTAAAATCAAATATCAGTGAATTAGAAGGCAAAATCAACCAAACTGGCGAAATAATTCAATTTGCCGACCAAAAATGTTCAACCACCCTTCTTGATGAGTTCGATCAAAGTAACGCTTATAAAAGCTTCAAATTAGAAGAAATCGGAGAAGTCAAGCTAGAACTCGACCAAACTCGCCTCGAACTTACTCAAACTGAAACTGAAAGAGATGAACTTGAAGATAAAATCAGGAGAATGCACAATGAACTAAAATTAATTGGAAATATTCAAAAGGTTTATATACCAAAACCGCCAGATTCTTTTTCAGTGGGCACTAATACGGTCAAGGTGAAAGAGAAAATGAACTTTTCAAATCAAGGCCTTGGGTAAGTTTCAATTTAATAAAACTAATTTGTGCTTAATTTTAAAAATTCAAAATCACGGAAAAATATCGGGCCACAAAACGGTGGATCTAGTATATATAAATTTAATGCAATTGCACAAAAAATATTTCCAATGAATATTTTAGGTTTTCGTGATAGTTTTCAAGTTAACGATATCGCGGCCCACAATTCTCTGAAAAAAAATAATTAACTCTGTAGAAATTTTTTTTTCAAATTTGCGTTATTTCTCCAACTTTATAATAAAGATATATTCCAGGTAGATTCAATAGGACGACGAAATCTATTCGAAAATAATAAACTCGGATTTCTTTCAGTTTTTTCAGGCAATTTTCGCTATTTTTCACAAGAGCGCTGCAATCCTTATTTTTATAACCACCATACACAATTCGTGCAAATGCCTATATAATATTTTTGCTTCGTACTTTTTAGTCCCGATTTTTGCTGTATCATTTTTTTTCATTTAAAACGCTGAATTTTGATCGCTGTACACTCTAGATATGATTCAAATATTCCTTTGAAATTTATTATGGGATACAGATTTAGGTACGAATGTTTATATCTCGGTAAATAGACTACTTTAATACCAGTAATATGACACCAAAAAGTTAAGTAACAAAAATTATCTTTATGATTCAGGAATGGGTAATTTGTGTGTCACTCAAAGTTTTCTTCATTTAATTGCCAACAAAAAAAGCTGGCTTGACAAATTTTTTTTCTCGTTTTAAACCTATAAACGTTTCTCGATATCGCCTAATTATTGTATTTTATTTCAGAATTCGCGATTGGTTAATGGCTGCGAATGTATTGTTCATTGCCATTTTACTCCTCCTCGTTGGTTCAACCTCTGTTCCCTGGCTTGAAATCAACTGTCCTGGTATGGGAAAAGTCGATTTCTTTTAACTTTCTTCTTATTTGAGTTCATTCGTAATATACCATTTTCATCAAGAATTTTTTAAATCTAGAAAAATTGTTTGTTCATCAAAAATGGATAATTTGTTTTTGAGAATTTATCGATAAAAAAAAATATTCGGTATAAATTTCTTTTAAAAACAACTGAAAAACAAATTTTTGGTCGAGCATTAACCGATCAAAAAATATCTGGTGTAAATTTTTAAATTTGTTTGTAAAACAAGTGATTAATAAACTTTTTTTTCACATGATAACAATCCAACTTATAAAAACATGATTTCAGATTCTAAAAGAAAAAATTTAAAACACACAATTTTTTTCGTGATTTTAAAAATCTCGACGAAAATGGTATACTACGTTCATTCTGCCTACTTTTTTCATTTTCCGTCCTACCGCCCACACTTTCCTCTTGAGGCCGTCTAGTGCCAACATTTTTCGTTGAATTATTTTAGCCCATAATGAAGATTTCGAGAACTCGTTATCTATAAAATCTTCAAAATTAAAACTACTACCTTTTAGGAGGTTAAAATCTTTAGATAATAATGATTATTATTTTTTATAACTGGTGTTAACTCTGTACCACTGGCGTACTTCGCTCGTGCTTTATTACAATATGCCATACATATGTTTTATAAAATCAGAGTTGTTGCCATTAAATATTCTTCCAAACCAAATAATTCGAGTCTGCTATTTTTCCACTGCAATGGTATATTTTGGAATGCACATTTTTTTTAATTTTAAAGTTGCATAAAAACGCAAAAATTTATAAGACATTTACAAGTTCTCAAAAAATACAATTCTAAACCCAAGAAAAATTATACTGTCGGATTTCCGTTTTTTATTAACTACGAAAAACGTTTTGCGACATTATCTTGGACGAAACTTTTTAAAATGGAAGATGCTTTTTTGATATCTACAAATTCTGACATTCAAGTTACTAAAAAATATAACACAAAACTTGAAAATTGTTTTTTGAAAAAAATTTAAACCATTTTTTGGAATTTTAAAATTGAAAAAAAATGATAAAAACGATACCTTTGCCCTTTTGACAGTAATTTATGAAGAACCGCTTCAATTCATGTCGTAGAGGACCCGACGCAGTTACCAAATAAAAAATAATTATCAGACGGCTTTTGAATTTACTACTAGCCAAAATGAATTTCATAGCCTATAAAATTATAGGGTTGAAAAAATTAGGTCTGCTTTTCTGTTTGTATTATAAAGAAGCGACCAAAACTAAAACCAAGTTGATAATTTGTGTCAGGACTTCTTTTTCGATATGCCCGAAAATAATTTTCACTTATGACGTTATACAACCAATAATAATACTTCAAAAAGCATAAAATTATAGAATTTTTGTATCAAAGATTTTATTCTGATCGCTTGACATTTTTCTATAAATTTTATAAAAATTAATGTTCAACCATAAAATTATTTTTTTGCTCAGATTTTCAAAATAGGTGCAAATACAGCTTTGCGCATGTTTCCCCATAATCTTGCCTTGTTAAATAACCAGTTTCCTCGCTCAGAGTTTTTGCCTTTTTAAATAAACTCATTTCAAAAAACTTAGCAGCGTTTATTTCCAACTTAAGTTTACCTTGACTTCTTTTTCCTTATTTTAGCGAAGTCGTTTTTTTAGTAACGAAACTTCTAAAATACTTTTCTGTTATTGGCTTTTTACTCTGGCCTAATTGATGAATCATAGCCTGTACATAGAATCATAGGCTATGATTCATAGCCTATGATTGCTTATACCGACAACAAAACATCATTTCGAAGCAATCTGATTAAATTTGCGATCAGAAATAAATTATTTTGAGGACAGTTGTTAAACTGTACCAGATCTGATATCAAAAATTCGACTCGGCCAAACGTTAGAACGTCTCCTCTGGTCATCACATGTCAAAAACTGACTTTATTGAAGGTATATTTTACCAGGAATCATTGCCAAATAATGTCTCAAAATATCACTTTGGCGCCACTTAGTGTGCGAACTTAACGTGATAGAAGTCAGAGATAAATCTCATTCTTATTTTTTGGCAGGATCAGTCAAAAGGTAAGATTAGACTTCAAAAAAACGACGTCAGCTTTATATTTTCGTTGAAAGTAAAATAAAATACTCTTTCCTTATTTTTTTTTCAAAACTTTGATCATCAATTCAGGATTTTTTTCTATATTTTCTTGACTGCCAATTCTTTAGCCATATTTAGTATAAAATTTACCTTCAGAATTGAAACCATGACTTTCAACTAACAATCTGTGCCATAAAAAAGAGTCTCGTTCGTTACAGTATATTTCGTATAACTTTAGAAAAATTATTAACTAACCACCGACGATTAACTGTAACTAGAATCTCTGAATAAACTTTTAATCGCAGTATTATAAATATATGTCTAGAGCTAGATAAGAGTAGATTCAAAATGACCAACTAAAGGACCAAAAAAGGATATAAAATTTTTGGACAACGGAGCCATAATAGATATCGAAGATTATACTTACTGGTCCCTAAAACTTTGACGTCAGAGACACCTCTAGGACGTCTTTTTATTGGTCAATACACAAGAGTCAATGTGTATTGACCAATGAAATGACACGATTCTTTAGGTCTCAGACGTCAAAGTTTTACGGGACTAGTAAGTATAATTTTCTATATACCGAAAACAGGATCTGGAAAATGATTATTCCTAGAAAAATATCCGTCGTTATGCAAACTTTTTCCGAATGACGTTTGAAGTTGTATATCAATTACGGGCCCTCTGGTCGTTTTTTGCAACTTTTTCAGCCAAAATTTTTATATAATTCGGCTTTTGAAAACGACTCATCTGATTGAATTCTTAGATAGCTCAAACTGAGCACAAATATTTAAAGAAAAATAAATTGAAAAAAATGGTCCGGATCAGGCCATTGTTTCCAATTTTTTTCAACAATCACTGATAATTACTTTAGAGTGAATTTAAACGGACAGTTTGGTAAAACGGGTTTGGATCAAAAAGTTCTGTACTAGCGTTGGCTCAAATGAACATTTTGGCGATCCGTTGTGCTCAGTTTGAGATATCGAAATACTTAAGTATAAGATTTAAGTATAAGATATTAAAATCGGATGAGTCGTTTTCAAAAGTCGAATCATACTATAGTATAAAAATTTTGGCTGAAAAAGTGTCAAAAAACGACCAGAGGCCCCCGTAATCGATATATCTCAGAAGAAATTGCCAAATTTTTAGTTATCGAATTTTCCCTATCCAATAGTTGGATTCCAATTATCAACAAAACCAGTTATAGCGAAAACCGGAGGTTTAATTTTTTTTTTGGAAATTTTATCAGAGAATTTTTCGAGGCCCTTTTTACAAAAATACCTCAGGCATTGTTTCTATGGTTACTAAAAAATCAGAAGAGTAATTTCGGCTGATTATCCTAACTGTTTATTGGCCAATACTTTCGTGGGAATTTATTTGAATGGGCGAATGAAAATAATTTTTATATTTCGTTTCACTTTTGCGTAGGAGCACATCTAATAGTGCGTAGGCGCATTACACGTGATTCCGCGTTAAATAATTATTTCTCCAATTTCTAACACACCAAGAAAACTAAAGATAATAACTGAAAATAGATTTATACGGATTTTGAAGAAAGAATTACACGAGATTTTGAAACAGAGATAAAGACAAGAATTTTTGGATATGTTATAGGGAAAAAAACATTTTTTGAAAATATCCTCGGCTTTTTCGGTTTCAAAAATATTTTCTCACAATTTTGAACAAAACTGAAGGTCTTAAAAGAAGTATTTATGGATTAGATTTTCCAAATAACCATCACAGGGTGTCTTTATAAGCTTTTTTTATTCAGCCCAAAAAAAACCCGAAACACATAATTTAGCTTTTTTTGAAAAAAATTCCAAGATTGATTACGGGCCGCGGGATGTTTTTCGAATTGTTCGGGGTAAATTTTGAAAAATCATGAGACTTTTATACCGATTTTTTCGATATTTCTAGAACTTTATTGAAAGATTTTAAGGATACAAAGAGTAATAAATAACAGAGACCTAATCATCCCGCTGTTTTTGCCGATTGGTAGTGGACCAAATTTTTTTATTTCATAGAAATAACACAGCTTATTTGAGTTCCTATTTTAGCGAGACATTCGAATTCACTTTTAGTAGCGCTTGAAGTCAAATTAAATAGAAACCGATAGTTCAAAAATATTTCGGTGATAAAAAACTAAGGTCAAATTTTCTGATGAAAATTTTTGGCCTAAAATTAAAACTCAAGCTGTAGTTTAGTTTTAATTGATTCAAAATATTTCCTTAACTAATAACATCTCGTCATTTATGGGAATTTGGCCCAAACAATACGGAAAGCATCGGGCGGCCCACACTTCAAATTAAAGATTATTTTTTTTATATTGAAAACTTTTATTCTGTTAAATTTGTATAAAAATTTTCGCCTAAAGTTATCTATTTTAGATAGAAAAAGGATCAAAAAAATGTCTGCCACACCACAACAGTGTGTCCAGGTCTATGGCCGAAAAAAGACCGCTACTGCCGTAGCCCATTGTCGATCAGGACAAGGTCTCATCAAGGTTAACGGAAAACCACTCGAGCAAATCGAGCCAAAAGCTCTCCAATACAAACTCCAGGAGCCAGCCCTTATCATTGGCAAAGGTAAATTTTATACATTTTTAAAAACGGCGAAGGTAACTTTTTCATTTGTTTTAAATGAGTACACCGTGAGTTTCAAGTGACTTGAGTTGATCCGAACAGGATCTCCATCTGGCCCAAATCATATCAAGGCTCGACATATCGATACTTTTTGTTTCGACCCTACTTGAAACTCACAAATAAACTCAGTATAAAAAGTCGAATTTTAAAACCTAAAAATGACCATGCTAAAGATACCACCGCCTTCTAAAACATAATAATGATCATCAAAAAACATTTCTAGTGTTAAATATGTGAAATTTTAGTAGTTTCCCTAAAGCCGAATTATTATGTTTTAATTCTCGGAAATCCTAGAAAAATTTTCTCTTGCGACAATTATCGTGTAAATTTCTCGAGTATTTCCATAAATTATTATATCATGATAATTTGTGAAAAATATCAATTATGATCCCCGAGTCCAAAAAAAAGTTTTCAATATTTTTTTTATAAAAATGACCTTTTAAACTATCACATGACGCATTTATCTAATCAGAGGGTGAAAATGACGTAATACCCACTGACGACGTTGAGATGGCGGATAATGTGATCGAAGATAACCCTAAGTCGGAAAATGACGAAAACCCGCAAGAAGATATTCCAGCTGAGACCAACCAAGTTTCATTGGTTGTAGAAGTATTCAAAAATAGCAAGGAAAAATGGGAAGCCTCGGATCCGGGAACCTCCGAAAAACAAGTTGAATTACCGCTAGAGAGTGAAAATCTAGATGAAATAACGCCAGAGAGTGAAAGTCTGGATGAAATGGCGCCAGAGAGCTCTGAGGTTGAGATTGCTGCCCTTCCTGTCGAAAATCTTGTTATAATCACAGATAAATTTTTCTCTGAAGAAATTCAAGAAATCGCCAGTTATAAAATTACAACGGCGGGAAATTGCATTTTAAAAATAAAAACTGCAGAATCGGAAACACAGTGGACGCTTTTTCAAAATGTTGACAAATATAAAGTCACTCGCTGGTTGACCAAGGCCGGTTTAAAACAAACCATACAAAATTTTGACGAAGAAAAAAACGAATTCAGCGATTTACTCGATGCCGAAACAGATGACAACTTAGAACGCCTAGTTTTTGATAACTTTGGAGCTCCTAGATTTTTGAATCAAATTTTGGGGGTTACTCAAGATCAAAACTTCATCGAATTTATTGTTTCATTCAAATACTCTCGCCAAGAGCGAATTATTCACGGGGATAGATTAAAACACAAGGTCCCGCAGATGGTTATCGCGTTTTATGAGAAAAACATCAATTTTGGAACAGAAAAACTGGAACATTACACCATAGATGAAATTCTAGAAGACTAGGGTGTCACCCATCAAATTTGTATATAACACTGCCTACTGGAAAGATATATGAATCATGTGATAGTTAGAATATTCCGATTTTTTGGTCTTCAGTATCTCATTATTTTTAACTTTTCAGTTATTCACTCACATTCACTTTTCAAATTTTATCTGAAATCCTTTTTAATTGTAATAAATGTTTCCTTCAAATATTTATACATTGTTTTTGAGACGCAAAATTAATGTCATTTCCCGGTAAGGGTATGTTTTGCATCTTAATTTGAAAATTTCATGAACACCCTTAAAAATTTTAAATGGTATTTAAAAATTAATAACTAAATTCGAGTGAAAAAACTTGATAGCGACAAACGGTTTTTTGCATCTGAATCTTGACCGAATTTGTAATGATGAAATTTTTTTCCGGCGGTTACCGGTAATTCGCAAAAAATCGTTTCGAGCAATTTCCGGTCACGTGATCAAGTTATATTTTTCAAGGGAATAAAATAATAAAAATATGAAGCAAAATAATTTTGCGGTTTCTTGCTGATTATAGAGATCCAATCTGGTCCCGCAAGTGATTTCTTAAAATCAGTTGGTAATTTCGTCATTTGTTGAAAACTTGAATTTTAGAACGATTCGCCGGTATTGATATCCGAGTTCGAGTCAGCGGTGGAGGACGTATCGCTCAAGTTTACGCTATCCGACAGGCTGTTGCCCGAGCCGTTGTCGCCTATTACCAGAAATACGTCGATGAACAATCCAAACAAGAAATTAAGGTTTGTCGAGGCAGAGGCTCCAGTTAGAGGGTTACTTGTACCCCAGTTAGCGAGACAACTGCTTAGCGCTTCTTTTTTCGTAAAAGTTGACGTTTAAATTGATGATTTGAAGAAAAAGTCTGGTCGATAGAAGAAAAATTAGGAAATTATTAACGAAACCAAAAATTCATTAGACGGTCTCAAATTTTATCCAGAATCGTGCAAGAAATTTCGTGATATGGATTTTTTTACTTCCTTCAGGACTTACTTGCTCAAGCAGTCGTTATCTTTTTTGTTATTTCTGTCATTTTTTGCTCAAATATTTGTTTTATAACATCGTAATGAAAAAAATTCAAAAGCTGAAATTAAAACTTTGAACAAAAAACATGACTGAAATGATAAAATGGATATTGATCGCTTATTTCAGGAAGTCAAAATATCTTCATCACAAATTCCTCGCAAGTTGTTAGGTGATTATTTGTTTAGGTCGTATGATTTTTCATGTAATTTTTTGCAAGCTGTCATTAAGACCCCACGTATTGTTTTGCATTTTAATCTGACCAAGCTTGAAAATAAACGCTTTTAGCTGATGATTAATTTTAAATTATTTAGAATATATTCTAAAAAATTTATCGAGGCCCGCAAAATAATTTCAAATTGAAAAATCTGGCATAGGAGCGTCCAATTTCAAGCATTTTAAGATGAAAATGCAAATATAAAATTGGCAAAAAATCACATTATAAATCGTAATACCTTAAAAAAAGATCGCCTTGACAAGAATTGAACGTCACCATCTTTCGCATTTTTTTTCTCGTTTCAAAAATATCGGCTGGATTTGAGAATACTCGATTTACCGCAAAGTTTAGCCTATCGGGGTCGTTACAGAATAGAGGGTACACTTTCCTCAAATACTTTCTGATCGACTGCGGATTATCACGCGAAGCAGGAGACCTCGATTTGCGCCATTTTGAACAATTTATGAATTTAAACTATTTTAGGATCTTTTGATTTCTTATGATCGTACTTTGTTGGTTTCTGATCCAAGACGAAAGGAATCTAAAAAATTCGGTGGTCCAGGTGCCCGAGCTCGATACCAAAAATCTTACCGTTAAGCCAGACGGGATATTTCAATATATCAGGCACAGCCAAACAAAAACTTATAGAAACTAGGTGCATTTACGGGTGAAAATTTCTTTAACTCTGTAAATGCACCTGTTTTGAACTGCGTTTCATTCACTTCATTATTCATCTCTTGTAAAACGATTTGACAAGTAATTTGAACAGAATTTGAAACAACCTTCGAAAATAACGTTCAGTAGAGAGCTCTTTAAATGATGCGAACGACCTCCAATTTTTTGCCATATTTATTCATATAAGTTTGAAAAAATATACATTTAGCGTTTTAAAAAAAATGATTTAATACTCTAAAACTCTATAATTAAATATCTTTGTAATTTAATTATTTATTAAAACGCAACGTTTCGAAGACTCATTATCAGGCTAATGGTATATTTAAAGACTCTCCTATTAGCCTGATAATGAATCTTTGTAATTTATTTGAAAAAAATTGATACAAGTTGAAGCTCATTCGTTTCCTATGAAAAGTTTTTTACTATAGCGTGTTTGACCATTCAATTTCGGAGAACAATCTAAAACGTTAAAAATATGATTAAATTCTTTTTGGATTTAAAAAAATAAAATTTTCTCCTTGATATATATCGAAGATCCTGCCTAGTGTAATTTTTATCTGAGCGTCATCAATTTGATAAAGTGGCGAATCAAATCGCGGATTCTTGAATTGAGTCGACAATCGGTATATAATTGGACACTGGCTCAAAGTGATGAAAGATAAAAATTACACTAGGCAGTATCTTCGATATGAGCGGTCAAAACTAATAGGACTTTTGGAATGCTGGTTCAAAGCTTATTTAAAAGCAAGCTTTGAACCTGCATTCAAAAGGTCCTATTTGTGTGGGCTCCTCATAAATATCAAAGTGAGATGATGGATTTTTTCTTGCTCTTGACCGAGTTTTATCATTTTAGCGCTATGAATTTCTCTTGAAAATTTATTTTTGGTCCTGAGGTTATTTTCTCGTGAAAATTCTACTCCTACTACTTTGAAAATTATTCGATTTTCAAGGCATAATTTTAACCTTCAAATGTTTTCAGACCTCAACGGACTTTTTAATTCAACATGGCTCGTAATAGCGTTATGGCCGGTGGCATCATGAAGTATTCTCGCTCGAGAATGTTCGCCAGACGTGCTACTCACAAACGAACCAAGACTGTTACCAAGGTCGAGGCCAAGAAAGCTGCCGCTGTTGTCTCTAAGGAAATCAAAGGAGACAAAAACGGAGGTACCCGAAAGGTAAATTAAAATTTCATTTTAACACTCAATAGCCTTAATAATGTTAAAAGGCTAATTGTTTAATTTCAAATCGTATTGTAATTTGAAGCTCTCAAAAATGATATTTTTGAAATAAATCATAAATTTGTGACCGGTTTAGATCGTTTAAAAATGACAGACCAAAGTCTCTTGAGTGTTATATTATCTATCCATTTCAAACCCCAATTAACCCCTTCAAAAAGTGCTCCCTGAATCGTATCTTTCTCGCCGAAAAACTCTTTCACAGCACGTTTAACCCCTAAAATCCTCATTAGGTCGCCGCCGTCCGTCAACCAAAATACTACCCAACTCTTTCTATCCGAAAAAAGCTCGGAGCAGGTCACGGGCAAAAATCCTTTTCCCAACACAAACGAACTCTCCGAGCCTCTTTGACCCCAGGAACCGTTGTCGTTATGTTAACCGGTGTCCACAGAGGTAAACGAGCCGTTTTCTTGAAACAACTCGAATCCGGACTTTTATTGGTCACTGGACCATACAAGGTTAACGGTGTCCCACTTAGAAGATGCATTGCCAACCAGGTTATTGCTACCTCTACCAAAATTGATGTTTCTGGTGTCGCCGTACCAGCTAATGTTAACGATGCTTACTTTACCAGAGCTAAAGCCACCAAGAAGACCGAAGAGGGTATTTTTGAACAAACCAAGGAAAAATACACCGTAAGTATAGTTTCTGTCGAATTATTAATCTTGGAGCGCGCAGGTCTCCAAAATACAAAATTTGGAATAAATTGAAGAATTTGTCACCGGTCTAGTCAACACGTTATGTGTACTAAAAATATGATGCAAATTATATATAATATTTTGCTATTAGAAAGAATTCGAACTTATTATTATTTACGTTTCGAATTTATTATTCATCTTCAAGTGAGAAATAGAAATAATTTTTTGATCGAAAAGTTGACACAAAAACAACAGTAATTTGGCAAAACGGACTCTTAGAAAATTTTGCCAAATTGGTTCATGCATAGATTTCACTCGCTAGATGTTAAACCATACACTCCAATAGCGATGTACTTGGCACAAATTAGATACCAAAGACAAACACAGAAACTATAATTTTTTAGTTAATTTCTACAATTACATCGCTATAATTTTATTTCCATCAAATATTCTTTCCTTTTAATAACAATTAATTTATAGGCTACCGATGCACGAAAAGCCGACCAAAAAGCTGTTGATGCCGGTCTTCTTACTGCCGTTAACGCCACCCCATTCTTGAAGGGATATCTTAAGGCCGAATTCGGTCTTTCCAAAGGACAATACCCTCATAAATTGGCCTGGTAATCAATCAAACCTGTTTACCGGAATAAAAAACAAAAAAAAATAAATTTACATTGATTCTTTTTATTGCAGGTTATGAGCATTTTACTGGTGTATATCGATCATGGTGCCCGAGTAACTTAAATCTCTTATTCCCTATTCTTTTAAAAGGCAAATGAGAGATTAAAGTTACTCTGGCATCATGATGGATACAGACGATAATACACTGAGTACGGTTTTAGTTTCTCAAGATATCAGGACAATCAGCATTTTTAGGAAGCACTTTTGTCTCAAAATGAGAAATTGGTGAAATCGCGCTGCAAATAAACGGCACATAATGATGCATCAGTGACACGAACCAATAACGATTTCACTGAAATGAAATACCCTTTTAAAAGATCGGAACTTTATCTTAAAATTCCAGTATTATTTTTTGATGCAATTAAAAAATACGATTCATCTTCGAAAATATCATTACAACCAACATTTTTAATATATGAGTGTTAGCTGAAATGCGTTTTAATGTTTTCCGCAAAGAATAATTGTATAGCTGAAGTGTGGACTTTTAGATCACGATTCATTAGGTTTACCTTTCCTAGAATGGTATTTTATGTCAGTGGGAATCCTATCGTGAGATGGGTTTGTTATCGAGGTTTTCGTCCGATTTTTTAAATATTTTTAACTCGCGGATTAACGGGTTTCTCGAATGTCCAATGTTCCTTTACAAAAGGATACCTTGTTTTCAATATTTACTTTCAAGTAACCTGAAGGTAGTTTTTTTTTAATGGTAGCCACCCTTCTCATGACGATTACGGGAAAACCGTAAATGCAACCGAGAAACGTTTTTTTGCATTCATCTGCCAACTAAAAAAGCTCAATGGAGAAATTTTTTATCGGACTACCGGTTCACCGGTAACCGGAGATATATTATATAACCATTTTCAGTATAAATTTTGAGAAAAAAAAATCGAATCTCGTTTTTTCTTCCAGGAATTCATCAAAAATATAGTTCAAGCAGTTAATCTGTAGATAATCGTGATGTAAGACCGAAAAACATAAAAATTCAACTTCCTGGCTGATTTTAAGAAAAAAAATTTTGGGCCCGCCGAGATTCGAACCTACCAAAAAATTACTTTCCGGTTTATATCCGGTAAACCGGATGTCAAAGCAAGTTAATAAAATTTCTCTATTGAGCTTTTTTAGTTGGCAGTTGAATGCAAAAACCGTTTCTCGATTTCATTTACGGTTTTCCCGTCATCGTCTTGAGAAGGGTGGCAGCCATTAAAAAAAAACTACCTCAGGTAGCTTTTTTTTAATGAGCAGACATTGTATCACCAAACAGTTTTTTGTATCGTGTATCTCACCGAAATTCGAATGACAAAATTCTTTTGCGTTTTCCCCAGTCATCCGGTTTACCAGTATTTTCGTTCTCAATTGGTTAAATCGGTTTTCATCGAATTTTGAAAATTGTAGATTTCAAATGAAAAAAACAAATGTGACCATAAGATTTCTTGGCTTTACTCTAGTCAGAATAAATAACTCAAAAAATAACGTTAAAATCCCCTTTTATCATTAATTTTAAATCAAAATCATGTTGCCAATCAAAAAATTTTAACTTCAAAATATGTAGTCCTTTTGGGTGCACTTTGAGGTTTGTTGGCAAGAGAAATGAAAGACAAATTTATAAATAGTATTGAGCGGTTTAGGTAAATTTTTTTATTCCTCGTCAACTGTAACTCCACTTGTATTTGAGTTTAATTTCATATGGTTATTTTAAGATAATGCGAGAAGTTCAGTTTGTTGGTGAAATCGATTTCGAACTGAATCTTTTGGGGAAATGTGCGTTTTTAGGCGAAAACATAATTAACCACCCTTCAAATAATCACATCGGTCAACTAGGTGAATATACTTTCAAAAATCGCGATCTAAAAAAAATATAGGAATGTCTTTAAATTTAAGCTCCAAATGAATGTTGATTTGAAATATGACCAAAATTGGAAAATTTCAAATGTAAAATTTTTTCTAATAATCGTCATTTTACCTTTTTCCGCCGGCTCATAAAAGTTAAATTTGAAAAAAAACATTTTTAAGAAATATTATTCTTGAAGCCGGCGGAAAACAGTGAAAATGTCGAGATTTAGAAACTCTTGAAATTATCAAATTTTGATCTTATTTTTAGACAAAGCTAGTAATTTTTTTTTTTTAAATGCGGAAAAATTGTTCTCTTTATAGGCCTCAATTGTCCGAAAGTATTTTGCCAAAAAATTTGACCATTGTTTTTTGGACTTTTGCGCATTTTTTGACCAATAGGGCGCCCGCTGTATAACACTACTAAAAGTAAACCTAAAAAATAAAAATTAATTTTTCAGTAATCGGCGGTCAAGACGGCTGCATTGAGGTTTATCAATCTTCTGATTTTGACGAACCTGATCGAGTAGATGCCAGTTTCCAAGGTCAAGTTTTACGGTTCAAATTGAGCTTGAAAGACTAATTTGAGATATAGATTATGGCTACGGAGTAATTGTGTCGATAACCAGCGTTCGTGTAAATGATGTTAACTGGACAGTTGTTCTTTCACACGATAGGTTTCTCACATTTCTCAAACTGGTCATGAAAGAAGATAGACTTGTGGATCAGGTTTTGGTCAATCTCCTTACATTTTCAATCGATAATATAAAATTAGATTTTATTGTTGTATAATTTTACAAATTGGGCATTCATTTGCCAATTACAAGGCTTGATTTGACAAATTCTCTTTTTGAGCCAAACATATTTTTCTGACGGTAAAATTCAGTTTTTCTCACTAAGGTCGCTTTTTTTTTAGGTACGACCACTTAACCCACATACTCATTTTGGTAACAAACTACCAGAGTCGATCTGGAGAGCTTATTTTCGTATAGTTAACAACATCCGATTAACTTCAAATTTTAAATGCTTAAGTTTTTCACAATTTTCTATCTTCTCGGGCTTATATAATTTCTCTATCTTGTCTACTTCTTGAGATTAAGCAACTTTGTCGTGTCGAAATTTTGCAGCTCAGTTAAGAAATCTTCTTAGAAAAAATTTAAGGCCTTTTACCAGTAAGAATTTTTGTTATATTCTTCGTGTTCAAAAATCAAAGATTTTCATTCATAGAGTCGAAAATAATTTCTTTATTTGTGATTTTCNAAATATTGATTTTTTCCGTGCTACCAAATTTAATCTGTCTATATATCTTTCTATAGGCAGGGTTTTTCAAACAATAAATATTTAACGTAGCTTTTTTTCAATGAAACCAACCCTTGTAAGCATGATTACTCTGAGATTATAAGAGATATCGAGAAAAGGTTTTTTGTATCATTTACCAAAGTAAATGTTTGACATGTAAAACTTTCTTGTTTTTTCCAAGTCAATTGGTTCACTGTTAATAGACTTCTGAAATTACCGGTTTTCTGAGGCAAAACATGGGAATTTTCGATAAATATTTTTTTTTGCATAAATATATCGATTTAAAATTTTTCATTTCGACATTATTTCCAATAGTAATGCCTCCCGGTGGGCCCTGCCGGGGCTGTTGTATGTATTATTGTGTTCACTTAGGCATGACAACACTTTTTGATGTTAAAAAACAAGGATTGAAAAAAACAAGAAAATATGATTCTCATGGTAAACCGTCAAATGCAATTCCATAAATTAAAATAATTCGGTTTAAAATCATTAAATTTAGATTTTTTATAAGCTTCTCTCTGTCATCATAATTAAGATAGCATTGCCTCCCGGCGGGCTCTGCCGGGGATGTGTTCTGTATTATTGTGTACACTGAGAGTATGCCAAAACGTTTTGATGTAAAAATGTTTGAAACAGATTTTTAGAATACAATCTAGTTAGGAAATAGTATTGCCTCCCGGCGGGCCCTGCCGGGGGCTGTCACATTTCACAATTTGTTATTTCGACACAAATTTAAATAGTTTTGCCTTTCTAATAGATTATATGATTCCCATGGTAAACCGTCAAATGCAATTCTATAAATTAAAATACTTCTATTTAAAATCATTCAATTAAGATATTTTTATTAGGCTTCTCTCTTTAATCATAATTGATAAAGCATTGCCTCCCGGCGGGCTCTGCGGGGCTGTTACATGTTACAATTTGTGTTGAAAAGATAATTGTGTGCACTAAGGCCATGGCAAAACTTTTTACTTGAGTACATGATACAAAAAACCGTTGATTTATATCTCTTATAATATTCCAGTTATAATGCTGAGAAAAGTGGGTTGCATTAAAAAAAGATNAGCATTTAATCCGAAATATGTATTTATAATTAATTATGAATACATATTTCGGATTAAATGCTAAAGCTTGTTCGATGTAAAAATTGTTTTTTCGACGTTTCGCTTTATTGCATTTTCATTTAGTGAGAAATACTGCATTTTACCGTCAGAAAAATATGTTTGGCTCAAAAATAGAATTTGTCAAATCAAGCCTTGTAATTGGCAAATGAATGCCCAATTTGTCAAATTATACAACATCGGACATTCGGCATCATAGCGGGGAAACCATATTATGTATCAGCATAAAAAAAAGCGAAACGTCGAAACAAACATTTTTTGAATTGAATTAACATTTTTTTATAATGTCTTAAAAAACTTTAAAGTCAAATTATAAATATCGATATCGAGTTTTTGAAATCTTGAAAATTGCGGTCATGAAATTTGGGGTTTGTGAAATTAAAGAGGTTTGGTCATATTTCGGAGTACACCAACTACTCTTGGTTGGAAAACAATATTTACTACATAGGTGATTTATTTTTTAGGAGCTATTTTAGGATGACGGCTTTCTCGATTTTGGAAACCCCATGAAACCATATATTGGCAGATAGAGAATTTAATTCCGCGTGTGCTTATAGATTTTGTTTTTTGAATTTCAGACTGGTTGACCGGTAATAGGGGATTTCCGGTAGGTCCGTTTTCCAAAGTTGTTTTAATCAGGACAAAATCCGGTCTGTAGACTAAAACGGGCACAAGGAGTTCGAATCTGATATCAGATAACATCGATGACGTCATTATGAGTCATAATCACTACCCCAGCCAAATTTATTTTTGTGACGGTCTTCTCTATATTCTTTATACGAATTCTCCTATTTGACCCAAATTGACGCATACTATTGTTATTAGTTAATTCTAGTATCAGATTCGAACTCTCCGTGTCAAATTTGCCCTTATTTCGCGTTTTTATTAAGTTACCGTGTTTGTTCAAGTTGTAAAGATTTTCTATGACATCATCTAAAGTGACCCCAAAATGACTCATAATGACGCCATCGATGTTATCTGATATCAGATTCGAACTCCTTGTGCCCGTTTTAGTCTACAGACCGGATTTTGTCCTGATTAAAACAACTTTGGAAAACGGACCTACCGGAAATCCCCTATTACCGGTCAACCAGTCTGAAATTCAAAAAACAAAATCTATAAGCACACGCGGAATTAAATTCTCTATCTGCCAATATATGGTTTCATGGGGTTTCCAAAATCGAGAAAGCCGTCATCCTAAAATAGCTCCTAAAAAATAAACCACCT